>JAVYIG010006822.1:0-111303 GCA_035222895.1 Strongylocentrotus droebachiensis
ATTTTTTAAAGAAACAAAATCTATTCTTCTTGGAGTTTTTTATAGACCTCCAAACAGTAAAATAGAAAGTATTTATGAATTTGAAAAATCTATGTCATTAATAACTCATAATGGTAAAAAAATATGCAATGTTATTCTGACAGGAGATTTTAATTTACCAAGTTTGAAATGGGTAAACGGATATAATGTCACATCCGAAAACTCTGAGTTAACAAAATATTTTATGTCGGTTATTGACAACAATTTTCTATATCAACATGTAAGTCAACCAACAAGAATTACCGATAAGACTTGTAACATACTAGATTTATTATTTACGTCTCATCCATCAGATGTGTCTAAAGTTAATATAATTCCTGGTATAAGTGACCATGAGGCTATAAGTTTCATTATTTGTTGTATGAATAACAGTGAATTAAAAAAGAAACATATATATTTTTATTCTAAAGCTAATTTGAACAATTCCGAAAAGATTTGAAAGAAGCACCTTTATCTGAGGAAAGCAGAGATGTTAATGTGAAAGAATATTGGCAGTTGATTAAATCTACAATAATAAAGATTTGTGATGCAAATGTTCCGCATGGTAATTTAAGAAAAGGATCAAATGTTCCGTGGGTAGATAAGGATTTAAGGAAATTGATGAGAAAAAGAAATAGAGCGTTTAAGAAAGCTAAAAGAACAACTAAGAGAACCCATTGGGAAAAATACAGACAGTTGAGAAAAGAAGTAAAAAAGAAAGTTAAATTGAATTATGTGAATTATTTACGCAATGATATATGCAATAGTCTTAAACGTAATCCTAAACTTTTTTGGAATTTTATTAAGTCCAGAAAGTGTGACCGTGGTAGGATAGATTGCTTAAATGTCAGTGGTAGAATTATTACTGAAGATCAACAAAAAGCTGATGTTTTTAATGAACAATTTAATCAAATTTTCAGTAATCGTGAAACCCTTTCCCAGCCCGAATCAAATAGTAATGCTCCTATTATGGAGGATATTCAATGTACCGAAGCTGAAGTCTTAAAGCTGTTAAAGAATGTAGACATTTCAAAAGCGCAAGGACCCGATGAATTAGCCCCATGTTTGTTGAAAGAAGGTGCAGAACAATTGGCACCTGCTCTTTGTAAACTTTTTAATCTGTCTTTGTCATCAGGTGTATTGCCAGCCGATTGGCAAAAAGCTAATATATGTCCATTGTATAAAAAGGGTAACAAACAGGATCCGGGTAATTATCGCCCTATATCTCTTACGTCCATTACATGCAAGATCTTAGAACGCATAATTTGTAAACGTCTTATTGAACATTTTAATGAAAATAATATACTATGTGACAATCAACATGGTTTTCGGGAAAAAAGAAGTTGTGAAACACAACTTATAGAAGCAATTAATGATTGGAGTTATAATATGGAGTCTGGTTCAAGCGTCCACATTGCTTTCCTTGATTTTGCAAAGGCGTTTGATAGTGTACCTCCACGACCTTTTAAGAACAAAACTTGAAATGTATGGTGTAAGATCTCAACATTTAGAATGGATAATGAATTTTTTACAGAATAGATATCAAAGGGTGGTTATAAATGGCGAATGTTCTTCATGGATCAAAGTTAAATCAGGCGTTCCGCAAGGAACAATTTTAGGCCCGATATTGTTTTTATGTTTCATTAATGATATGCCTAATAATATTTCATCAACTATTCGATTATATGCGGACGATTGTATATTGTACCGTCCAATTTTCAATGTAGATGATTGCAAGATATTACAAAATGATTTAGAAGTTTTAAGTAAATGGTCTGAAACATGGATGCTCGACTTTAATGTATCAAAGTGTAAAACTATGAAAATGTCTCGAAAGCTTCACGATATAACATATAATTATTCTCTCAATGGACAGGAGTTAACAAATGTCTGAAAAATACTTAGGTCTTGTAATAAATGATTCTTTAAACTGGAACGACCATTGCACTGACTTATATACAAAATGTAACAGGATCATGGGAATTATAAGACGGAATTTTGTTAATTGTCCAAAGTCTATTTTAAAAAGTCTTTTTGAATCACTAATTCGCTCACGTTTAGAATATTGTTGTACAGCATGGGATCCCTATAGAAACACACACAAAGAGAGGATTGAACGTATTCAACAACGTTACGTAAGGATGATGTGTAAGGATTGGTCTACGAGTTATAACGTTTTATTACAAAATGTCAAAATGAATTTATTAGAAAATAGACGAAAGTACCATAGACTTGTTTTTTACTATAAGATTGTAAATAACTTGATTAATGTAGGAGAAGTAAATAGGTGCACACGAGCGAACAGAATAGGAAGAAATGATAATACTTTTAAGATGCACGTTCCATATGCCAGAACAGACTATTATATGAAATCCTTTTATCCCCAAACAATTAATGAATGGAATCAACTCCCACAAACAGTAGTAAACAGTCAATCGCTAAATACCTTTAAATCGGCTCTGGTAAAACATCTCAATCTAGATTTTTGAAATAGAAGTGTCTTGCAATTTCTAACTTGTATTTCTGTTGTTGTATTTATATTGAACTATAACCTATGTCATGCTTCGATATTTTATGTATCAGTATTTACTGTGTAATTATGTATGCCATTTTATTGTCCATATCTGGGTTGCAAACCTGTATGGGTTTTTCTAAACCTTGTTTTGTAACCCAAGACATGTATATATTTTTATATTGTCTGAATAAAATAAAATCAAATCATACCATATCCCTATGAAGACATACTATTCTGACTAACGGAAGTTGTCAAGTACAAAATCAAATACATTCTCCTTCCAAAATAATCCTTATTTTCCTCTCCTGAAGGACATAAAAACATTTCATAGACATGTATCAAAGCTTACAATCTTTACTATCAAACCGACATTTAAAGAAAACAACTTACTTCTTTCAAAGGTGTAAGAAGAAACAAGGGCGTTGCACACTAATAGACAGCCCGACACAAGCACAACCTCCTTCGCCCATGACAAGATGCAATGTGTGCCTACGTATCTGCTATGTCAGGCAGATTCCCGCGCCCACATATAAAGATCTATCACAATTCTATAAACAAAATATCCTTCCTCTTTTTGCTATTCTTGTACAAACACCTTTTGAATGAAGTAAAAATTAGTTATTACACATTATATGCAATCTTATTCCTTTTTTACATAAACTCACAATATACAATTCTTCCTCAAGATACCAAAACAAACTTATAAATCGAGGAACTACATTTCATTCACCGTATTTTTAAACGGCAGTTTTATGCAAATTATACAAAGTCATTTGCATAAGAAAAACACGTATAAATCCAATTTCCTACATAATAACGTCGCTTTTACTGATTTCATAAACTAAATATAGAGGGAGAAAATAATTGTGCTCTTGTATTCGTATAAAACGTTTTTATTTTATACAAAGGGAATAGAGTTTTGAGAAAAATACGTTGGGGCATTATATTAATAAACTCATAATAACAAAGAGCGCCATCAAGCGATGATAGAGCCACACTATACATTCATGACACTACCCTGTTGAAAGAAATCATGAATGAATAAATAAATAAGTAAATATTTAATTAAACAACAAAATGCATCTCTCTGGCCATGATTGTCTTCCCCTTTATGCCTTCCCCCCCTCTCTCTCTCTTTCCCCATCTCTCTCATGTACATTCTGATCATTCCGCTGGGGTGGGTGGGGAGGGGGGGGGGGGGGGTTCCGATAAGAATGAGATACTTATTACTAAATTCGTTGTAATGTCCACTATTTGCCCAGCAATTTGTGGGATACTCTCTATTTATTATCAGCCAAATTAGTAATCCTTTCAGACCTTTCAAAGATCTTTTCATAATGTAAAATGAAATGCAGCTGTCTAAGAAAGGAAGATTTGAAACATATAGTCCTGGTAGGCGTGTCGTCATCTCGAAGGAACTCGAATCGAAAAAGTTATGTTTATAAATTTAGCTTGAATTTTCATGGAGTCGAATTCCTAATACTTGCGTTAACTGGTAACAATGTGGATGGGTATGTGCTTGCTTGCCAAAACAAGATGTGCCATCGTTAGCTATTCTGTGAATCCCTCACTGAAACTGAGTTTGCCGTATTCCGCGTTTTTGTTTTTGTTATTTTATTTGGTTCGGTGAAAGTAAGATCGAAAGAGCACCCTCATTCAAATATCATTTGCCCGCCAATGTGTGAGTCCGACATCCATTCACTGCTTTTTAAAATTATTTTCTTACCCTCTCTCTCTCTCTCTAGCTCTCTCTCTCCCTTTATTCTCTCCACCTCTCTTTGCACACAATTCTAATTTGCTCCCCTCACTCTCTTTTACTCTCACCCCGCCTATTACCCCCCCCCCCCCCCTCCACGCCCCCTTCCCCCTCTCTAGTTACCATCCTGGTAATTTAACAAATTTCCTGACAATCGTTTTATTGCAGACAGTTAATACTATGAAATATGTCAGTGGTCGCAAATGCGGTCATTGCTATAAATAACTAAAAATATCAGAAAGTAAACGCATGAACGTGAGAGGGTTCAAACATAATACCACCGATCACTACTATTCGAAAGTTTCACCAGTATATGTCTGTCATTACCGTATTAACAAACTAAGAAAGATTTGAAATAATAATTGCAATGATAAATTAATAAATAAATGAATGACAACTGAGCGCAACAATGGTCACTCGCGGCTTCACTTAGCTCTGTGTTATAAAATACATACATTTGAAGCGTAATTCGAATTTGCGCCATCATAAAGCAAAACAAAATACTGTTTTGTTGTAAACAGAGTTGGGTAAAAGAGGATCTTGTATGTTTGTTGGGTGTAATTATAGTCAATATAAAGTAAATCTTTCCAAACAGAATTGCATGTTCCCTTTTCAACCTTCCTCATTGTTTTAGAGTGATTTAAGTCAACAATATAATCCTTAGCAGATTATTAACTTCTGGCAAAATGCAAATGAGAAAACAAATCATGCTAAAATTGGCATTCATAAACGGTACACAATGTACACAAGTTAATGGACTTTATGATCGTAGACATAAGAATACACAAGCCATGATATTGTTAACGACATGAACTAAAGTCTGATATCAGACGGTTATATATTCATGAAGTTGTAAAGCAATATTTATTCTACATTTTTGTCATGTATGTTCTGAAACAAGTAATATGCTTCAAAGGTTAAGTTACTCATTGATGTATACTATCATAACATTCAATCGTACTTGGTGTTAACCCTCACGGCGGCTTACCGTGGTAAAAGTAAACAAGCCATAAGTCATAACCTTTAAATATGGACATTGAATTTCATGACTATCGAATTATGTTCCATATCCAAATTTGCATTCATATGCAACCCATCAAGAGAACAGTCTCATTTATATGTACCTAATGTAAAATTTACATCGTCTCTGACGTTATTAATTTATGCTGTGATATAGTCATCAAGATGAACAATTTAGATAATTTTTTTTTATTATCTAGGTTTAAAAAGCTCTGTCGTAATTTGTTTATATTTTTTTATATTGAATAACACTTTTCAAAAACCCTGGTGCTCAGTCACCGATGACAGAAATATTATGAATAGGTTTTCATTAGATAAGGAATAAATGACTCTTCATCATGAAATAGTGTTATTTGTGACACTGGCACGACACTAATTGGCGTGGGGTCCAGGGGTTTGAGCCCCAGAAGATGTTGGGGTTGTAGGCATTTAATTACGATCAGATAAGTATCCAGGGGCCCGCCTAAGGGCCCTTTGTTTGGTCCAAGGGGCAGAGCCCCCGGAAGCTCAGGGGTTTTAGGCATTTCATTACGGTCAGATGAGCATATTTTGCGATACCTTATTTGTCACACTGGTAGGACACTAATTTGCGTGGGGTCCAGGGGGCAAAGCTCCCGGAAGCTCAGGGATTTAAGGCATTGAATTTCCGTCAAATGAGCGTCTAGGGCCCCAGGGGGCAGAGCCCCTGGAAACTCAGGGGTTTTAAGCAATTTAATTACGGTTAGATGAGCATATTTGTATATCTTATTTGTGACACTGGCAGGACACTAATTGGCGTGGGGTCCAGGGGGTGAAGCCCCAGAAGCTCAGGGTTTACCGCATTGTATAACGGTTAGATAAGCATTTAGGGGCCCGCCTTAGAACCCGTGGTGGGATCGAGGGGGCGGAGGCCCCGGAAACTTGGGGTTTTAGGCATTTAATTACGGTCAGATGAACATATTTTGATACCTTATTTGTGACACTGGCAGGGCACTAATTAGCGTGGGGTCCAGGAGGCGGAGCCCCCGGAAGCTCAAGGGTTCTAGGCATTAAATTAAGGTCAGAATAGTATTCAGGGGCCCGCCTTAGAGTCCTTGGTGGGGTCCAGAACCCCTGGAAGCTCAGGGGTTTTAGGCGTTTAATCACGGTCAGATGAGCATTTTTCTGATACCTTACTATTTTGTGACACGGAAAGGACACTAATTGGCGTGGGGTACGCGGGGCGGAAACCCTAGAAGCTCAGGGGTTTTAGGCATTTCTTTTTAATATATTTTTTTAAGTTGGGGGAGCTTGAGGCCCCCGAGGCCCGCCGTTTATCGGACCCTGACATGTAGGCCTCTATTAAAATAAGCATATTTCTTGCTTGACTGTAAATTTAGGAATTTGTCATTTTCCAACAAACGCATAACAAAGTATATATACTATAATTTACTAAAAAGTGAGGAAAAATCTCGGAAACTTAAGTCATTTCAGCAACATTTGTAAATCACCGGTTTTTAATTGGGGGGGATGCCTCCCCAAGCCCCCCTCAGTTCCAGGGGCGTATCCACGTACCGATTATAACGTAAAGTTAACCTTTATAAAACAAAAAACAAAAGTGCCCCCCCCCCCCCGCTTATTCGCCGGCCGGCTGAGTCGGCACTAAATTTTGTATTAATATTTGGCTACCTCCCCCCCTTGACGCCGTCTGGATCCTCTGCAGGCGCGAATCCATGGGGGGGGGGGCTGACGGGTCAACAACAACACAAATTCTTACGAATTAGGTGAAAAAAACTAAAATAGTGGTCTCCCCCCCCCCCTCCCCCGCTTATTCACCGGCTGACTGAGTCGGCGCAAAATATTTCCTGAAAAAATGGACCAAAAATGCCTTCTACCCCCCCCCCCCCCCCCCCCCCTCTTCCCGCCGGCTGGATCCGCCACTGCTCAGATCTACACCTTGTTGATTGAAAAATCGCAACTGATCTCCCCTACCTTTCTTCTTTCTCTTTTTTTCTTTCCCTTTCTCTCTTCTTTCCCTTCGCTTTCCCTTCCTTCTCTCTCTCTCTTTTTTTTGCGGGGGGGGGGGGGGCAAGGCCCGCTCGGCCCCCCTGGATTCGCGCCTGTTGTATTTACTGAAATGTTGATTGCTGCTGATTGATGATTTAAAAAAAGAGAGAAAGAGAGAAGCCTAACCTTTGAATAGGAATGACAAATATTTGAATTACCTTAAATATTTGCATTACGATTTAGTTTACTGCACAGGACTTTGAAACTTATTGAAAATGACAAAAATACAATTGCACAATGCGGTTATGTGTTTTTTAAGAAAAAAGATCAGTTTAGTGTATGCTTATGCTCTTAACGTACGAAATGCAACCGGACTATCTGCCACAAAATAATAGATAATTAATCGTAACATTTCAAAGTGTAATGGGAAAAGTGAATCATTACAAGGAACTGAATGTCTGGCAAACCGGTGCATGCTTCTTAAAGTATGGAGGACATTAATCAACAGCTTAATGAGGCAGCATCAAGGGGTGAAATCAAAAGCGTCAAAAAACTGCTAAAAAGGGGTTCTAACATAAACCACACAGACCAAGATGGAAAGACACCCTTATACACGGCGGTCCTATATGGCCAGGGTAATGTCATCAAGTATCTCATTAAACATGGAGCTGAGGTGAATAAGGGAGATAATGACGGTTGGACTGCATTGCACAGAGCTGCTCATAATGGTCATCTTGATGTCACCAAATATTTCCTCAGTCATGGAGCTGAGGTGAATAAAGAAGATAATGACGGTTTGACTGCATTACACAGAGCTGCTCAGAATGGTCATTTTGATGTCACCCAATATCTCATCAGCCAAGGAACTGAGGTGAATAAAGGAGATAATGCAGGTTCTACTGCATTACACAGAGCTGCTCAGAATGGTCATCTTGATGCCACCAAATATCTCATCAGTCAAGGAGCTGAGGTGAATAAAGGAGATAATAAAGGTGGGACTGCATTACACAGAGCTGCTCAGAATGGTCATCTTGATGTCACCAAATATCTCATCCGTCAAGGAGCTGAGGTGAATAAAGGAGATAATGCAGGTTCTTCTGCATTACACGGTGCTGCTCAGAATGGTCATCTTGATGTCACCAAATATCTCATCAGTCAATTAGCTGAGGTGAATAAGAGAGATAATGACGGTTGGACTGCATTAACCCTTTCTGCTCAGAATGGTCATCTTGATGTCACCAAATATCTCATCAGCCAAGGAACTGAGGTGAATAAAGGAGATAATGCAGGTTCTACTGCATTACACAGAGCTGCTCAGAATGGTCATCTTGATGCCACCAAATATCTCATCAGTCAAGGAGCTGAGGTGAATAAAGGAGATAATAAAGGTGGGACTGCATTACACAGAGCTGCTCAGAATGGTCATCTTGATGTCACCAAATATCTCATCCGTCAAGGAGCTGAGGTGAATAAAGGAGATAATGCAGGTTCTTCTGCATTACACGGTGCTGCTCAGAATGGTCATCTTGATGTCACCAAATATCTCATCAGTCAATTAGCTGAGGTGAATAAGAGAGATAATGACGGTTGGACTGCATTAACCCTTTCTGCTCAGAATGGTCATCTTGATGTCACCCAATATCTCATCAGCCAAGGAACTGAGGTGAATAAAGGAGATAATGCAGGTTCTACTGCATTACACAGAGCTGTTCAGAATGGTCATCTTGATGCCACCCAATATCTCATCAGTCAAGGAGCTGAGGTGAATACAAGAGATAAACTTGGTTCTACTCCATTACACAGAGCTGCTCAGAATGGTCATCTTGATGTCACCCAATATCTCATCAGTCAAGGAGCTGAGGTGAATAAAGGAGATAATGCAGGTTCTATTGCATTACACAGAGCTGCTCAGAATGGTCATCTTGATGCCACCAAATATCTCATCAGTCAAGGAGCTGAGGTGAATAAAGGAGATAATAAAGGTGGGACTGCATTACACAGAGCTGCTCAGAATGGTCATCTTGATGTCAACAAATATCTCATCCGTCAAGGAGCTGAGGTGAATAAAGGAGATAATGCAGGTTCTTCTGCATTACACGGTGCTGCTCAGAATGGTCATCTTGATGTCACCAAATATCTCATCAGTCAATTAGCTGAGGTGAATAAGAGAGATAATGACGGTTGGACTGCATTAACCCTTTCTGCTCAGGAGGGTCATCTTGATGTCACCAAATATCTCATCAGCCAAGGAGCTGTGGTGAATAAGGGAAATGATGTGGGTAGGTCTGCATTACACGGTACTGCTCAGAATGGTCATCTTGATGTCACCAAATATCTCATTCGTCAAGGAGCTAAGGTGAATACGGGAAGCGATATTGGTTTGAGTCCATTACACAATGCTGCTCAGACTGGTCATCTTGATGTCACCAAATATCTCATCAGTCGAGGAGCTGAGGTGAATAAGGGAGATAATGCAGGTTCTACTGCATTACACAGAGCTGCTCAGAATGGTCATCTTGAAGTCACTATATATCTCATCAGTCAAGGAGCTGAGGTGAATAAAGGAACAAATAACGGATGGACTGCATTACACGGTGCTGCTCAGAATGGTTATCTTGAAGTCACCAAATATCTCATCAGTCAATTAGCTGAGGTTAATAAGAGAGTTAATGACGGTTGGACTGCATTAACCCTTTCTGCTCAGGAGGGTCATCTTGATGTCACCAAATATCTCATCAGCCAAGGAGCTGTGGTGAATAAGGGAAATGATGTGGGTAGGTCTGCATTACACGGTACTGCTTTTAATGGTCATCTTGATGTCACCAAATATCTCATCAGTCAAGAGGCTGAGGTGAATAGGAGAGATAATGACGGTTGGACTGCATTAAACCTTTCTGCCCAGGAGGGTCATCCTGATGTCACCAAATATCTCATCAGCCAAGGAGCTGAGGTGAATACGGGAAATGATGTGGGTAGGACTGCATTACACGGTGCTGCTCAGTATGGTCATCTTGATGTCACCAAATATCTCATCAGTCAAGGAGCTGAGGTGAAAAAGGGAGATAATGAATGTTGGACTGCATTACTATATGCTGCTGTCAATGGTCATGTTGATGTCACCACATATCTCACCAGTCAAGGGGCTGATGTGAATAAAGGAGATAATACTGGCATGACTGCATTACACATTGCTGCTTTCAATGGTCATGTTGATGTCACCACATATCTCACCAGTCAAGGGGCTGATGTGAATAAAGGAGATAATACTGGCATGACTGCATTACACATTGCTGCTCAAGAAGGTCATCTTGATGTCACCAAAAATCTCATCAGCCGAGGAGCTGAGGTGAATACGGGAAATGATGTGGGTAGGACTGCATTACACGGTGCTGCTCAGAATGGTCATCTGGATGTCACCAAATATCTCATCAGTCAAGTAGCTGAGGTGAATAGGAGAGATAATGACGGTTGGACTGCATTAAACCTTTCTGCTCAGGTGGGTCATCTTGATGTCACCAAATATCTCATCAGCCAAGGAGCTGAGGTGAATCAGGGAAATGATGTGGGTAGGACTGCATTACACCATGCTGTTCAGAATGGTTACCTTGATGTTGTTCAAGTCCTTATGGCAGGAGGAGCACGTTTTGACGTAGACGACATTCATGGCCAGACACCTCAACATCTGTCTTTAATCCTCGGCCACGAAAGCATTGATGAGCTATTCATGGGGCGTTCCAATTCCAAGGTATACATTTTAAAAATAGATCTCAATGTCAAATTCATCTACCTTGATGGTTTCGATGCATGCATGTAAAGTAACAAGTACTGAAATTTAAATTATAGCGTTTCTGGCTTCCTATCATTCTTTGTCACACTTGACCAGCTCGAGGCTGACGAACTGTATTTGCATCACCACTAGTAATCATACGTATAGTTATAACTCCAGTTAAACCTCATTGCTGTTTCATAAACTTCATAGACAAGTTACAATTAATCGAATCATTCGATTTACTTGTTCACCTGTCATTACTAAATATTTCTTTTTTATTCTCAAGTTTTCATGCTGCTTATTTTCTTATTGTCAGCTCGACCAGGATGATTTAACGGATATCCATCTTGCCATTCAAGACGGTGACACCTCTACCATTGAGAAGTTAGTTTCTGAGGGAGCTGATCTCAATACCCAGTCACCTGGCGAACAGACATGTCTTCATGATGCCATTAAACTCTGTAATAACAGCGATAAACTTGTGCAAGAAACTGACACACTAAGAAAGGTGAGTAACTCCAACGAGACCGACACCAGACCGACATCAGACCGACGAGAGTCGGAAGCACAAATGACATTACGGAAAAATAATGGACAGTTTTGGGAGTGTAAGTGGAGTCGTTATAGCAGTGTAACTGACATGATTTTGTATCACCACTAATAATCATGCGTATAGTTATAACTCCAGTTAAACCTCAGTGCTATTTAATAAACTTGATAGACAAGTTACACTTACTCGAATCATTCGATTTACTTGTTCACCTGTCATTACTTAATATTTCTTTTTTATTCTCAAGTTTTCATGCTGCTTATTTTCTTATTGTCAGCTCGACCAGGATGATTTAACAGATATCCATCTTGCCATCCAAGACGGTCACACCTCTACCATAGAGAAGTTAGTTTCTGAGGGAGCTGATCTCCATATCCAGTCATCTGGCGGACATGAAGCCATTAAACTCTGTCATAACAGCAAGAAACTTGTGCAAGAAACTGACACACTTAGAAAGGTGAGTAACACCAACGAGACCGACACCAGACCGACACCAGACCGACAAGAGTCGGAATCCATGACATTACGGCAAAATAATGGACAGTTTTGGGAGTCTAAGTGGAGTCGTTATAGCAGTGTGACTGGCATAATTTTGTATCACCACTAATAATCATACGTATAGCTATAACTCCAGTTAAACCTCATTGCTGTTTCATAAACTTCATAGACAAGTTACAATTAATCGAATCATTCGATTTACTTGTTAACCTGTCATTGCTTAATGTTTCTTTTTTATTCTCAAGTTTTCATGCTGCTTATTTTCTTATTGTCAGCTCGACCAGAATGATTTAACGGATATCCATCTTGCCATCCAAGACGGTCACACCTCTACCATAGAGAAGTTAGTTTCTGAGGGAGCTGATCTCAATATCCAGTCATCTGACGGACAGACGTGTCTCCATAAAGCCATTAAACTCTGTTATAACAGCGAGAAACTTGTGCAAGAAACTGACACACTAAGAAAGGTGAGTAACACCAACGAGACGGACACAAGACCGACGAAAGTCGGAACAACAATTTAGATTACAACAAAATAATTGTCAGTTTTCGAGACTTAATGGAGTGACTGATATAATTTTTACCGACCCTCTAACCTCTAGGTCATTATAAGTGAATCCTAGAATATGAAACCCGTTGTTGGTCGAAGAGAATGTGTACGCTGGTGTTTGTTCGTCTGTTTGTGTGTTCGTGTGTTTGGGGGAAGTTAACAACATTAAAATGAATATCCAGTAATGTGGATCCAAGAGACAGCGTAAACTCATGATTGTGATGCTCATCCACTTTGACTATTGACGGACGATACTGTACTAAATATAAATGTATATATATTGTTTTTTTGTTTTTTGTTGTTTTAGATCTCTGATGATTATTACAGGGGCGAACTATCTCCTGAGAAGGCCTTGGTGTTTTATCTCCTGGAGAATGGAGCCAAGTTAGATGTGAAGGATGATAGAGGCAATCTACCAATCCAATATGCCAAGGACGAAGTGGTCAAACAGATGATTTTGTCAAGGTGATTATTTCATATAAAAAAGAATATCAATGCCACCGTCAATTTTCAGGAAAAAGATTATCAAAAGATCTTACTTTTTTGAGATTTGGTAACGGAATGATATTTTAAAAATATCATTCCCATATCTTTATTGTAAACTTTAAGATTTTATTTTACAGAAGATAATGATAATAATAATAGTTCGTTCTGTTATAGCGCATTTTAGGACCGCAGGCCCTCTCAATGCGCTTTACATAAGTACCCCGGTCATCGGAATCAGGCTTACCCGCACACAATATATGCACATTCTCCACTCCCTGGGAGCATACCAGCTAGGCGTCATTTTTAGAAGCGCACACTTGCTCATCTAAAAACCACATTAACTTTCCCATTCTAACGGGTACCATCTAACACCTGGCTGGAAAGTGGTAAATGTAGATCAATGTCTTGTCAAAGGACATTAGCGGCGGGACTTTAAACGCGGACCTTGTGATCCAAAGGTTGGTGACATATCCACTCGACCACGGCACCTCTACAAGATGTGTTAGTGGGACATTTAGATTATACATTCTACGTGACAATTGTGACTCTTAGTTTGCTCGGTGCTTCTGATTCAGGCCTACAAGGTCGAATACTCTATCTCTGACTCAGGTCAACGATTCACATTTTCTACCACGTTCGTTGAACAGATATATTATAACTGTAGTTCTTTATATGTTTGTATTTTACGGCATTACCATGTGCAAAAGTATGTATTTTTTTTTTGGGTATAGCTAATGCTAACATTAGAGCCTCATAAAATAATTGTCCACGGTAGGTGTCTGCCCAAATTGTATAAAAATGACTTAACCACTCTTTACGTATAATTAATTTCAGATTACCTTCTTTAGAAGAGATCGATTGTTATCGAGGTAAGAACATTCTTCAAACACCAACAGCTTTTTTCAGTATAACAGCTCAATAAATGCTTCTGAATGTTGTTTCTTATCCATTAAGCCACCGACTAAAGTTTAGTGATGATTAAAACGTGGTATTTTAGTTTTCCCATCTGCAAGAATAAGGAATTTAATTATTTATTATCTGGGTAATTTACTGGCACATACACATCTTACCACTTACCCCTTACAAATGCTACATTCGTATCCCTGTATTTAGACCCACCTCTAAGGTTTGCATCCATGGTTGAAATACGAGAGGTAAACCCTAAATGAGTCCGAAAAGGTAAAAAGAAAAAAGGAGAAATGAAAAGATACATAAACAAGACATATGGAGAATACATTATTGATTATAGTAGGCCATAATTGAAGTATTACAAGGTTGTATTGAATATCAGAGTTTCGGTACTTAACACAACCCTTCGAAATGGTAATAAAGTCAATTCTTATTGTGGACATGATTGAAATTAAAACTATATATATATATTATTGATTCTTCATTCCAATGACTATCCCGATCTCCATACACACATTTAATTTGTTTGCTTATATCTGTTCTGATGATCGTGTCAGTTCTTTATGTTTTAAATAAATAACAGATGAACCATCAACACCTGCTATCGTCTCTGTTGAAGTCAAAAGGAACACCAGTCAGGAAATTGAACTAGAAGACCATGGCGTATCAATGTTTATTCCTACGGGGGCTGTTCATCAGAGTGACCCGCGCAAGATCACCTTAACTCTCTTACGAGACCTTCCAAGTGTTGACATCCAAGATGATGACTCAGTGGCCTGCTACGGGATCAGATGTGATCCTCCGAACACGATCTTTCACAAACCTGTTAAGATCAGGATACCACACTCTAACTTAGTCATCAACCCTGATCAAGTGAAACCAGACATCCTATCCCAAGTGTGGGATTCAGTAAACGGTAAGTCCAACTGGCCAGATGCTGAAACTAACCCGTTTTTTGTTGTTGCTGGAGTTAACAAAAATTGATGCCCTGAGACCCCTTTGCATCAAACAAAGCAAAGCACTTTTTCGGGACAACACTGATGAGTTGCGATGTAGCCAAGTAATAGAGATTGGTCTCGTAGCCGGGAGGTCTCGGGTTCGAAACCCAGTCGATGTGCTAATGTCTTTTGGTATTGTCATTAATACCCAAACGGAATAAAGAGGACTTACAGTGGTTTTTCTTCTTGTTGCTTTTAACAAGTTTACTGCTTTGCTAGCAGTCGGGTAAAACTTAATAACAAAGCAAATTAAATACAATAAAAATGAAAATTCTTAGTATACGATGCCCTGTTATTCCATTGCAGGTAATATAAATTTTAAAAGACCATGTGTACGCTAAAACTTGACTCTTAAATCCTGAATTCCGTAGTAGTTCCAGGTCTACGTATCGTCATCATCACAGCGCCATAACCATTTTTCTGTAGATATACTTACAATAAAGAGAAACGGGTGGAAGGGGAGAGGTTAGTGCTTGCTAGGATGGCTTATTAAACAATTTGAGGTAATCATTCTCCACAAGGACATCATTACTGACAGATATATTTCATGTCACTATACAGTTTACATGAATAATTGGCTTGATTGCGAAATAACACTTCTTGAAACAAACGCATTTTGTTTTGTAACCCACTAACAATAGATCTACCAAGAACATCCAGAATGATATCATCCAGCTCACCGGAGAAACCACCATACTGTAGAGTGTACGAGAGACATCTTGAGCTGTACATTGGTCACTGTGCTGAGTGGTGGGTTCTTATTCCTGTTGAACAGCAGGTGATCCGGCACCAACTTATGTGCACTCCATACATCCCAGATATCGTAGAGAGAGGCAAAGAGATAGAAGTTCATCTTCATGTCCATGCGAACCTACCTGGGATGGACGCGGTAAGCACAAAGCAATGAAAGAATCATAGCACTGTCTATATACACTGAATCTTTTTATTTTATTTTTTAGTTACATGTTTTTGTTCCAAAAATCCAAACACATGCAGGTTTAGGAGTTAGTATTCAAACACTTAAAACGAAGGTAAATTAGCACTTATTGTTAAAGCAATCAGTTTATCCGCTTCTTAGCAAACAATTTTGTCTCTAACTGTTGGATATTAAATGGTTTATCCGTTGTGAAATTGGTCAAGATAAGTAAACGTTTGTAAACACATTGCTGCCGATTGTTAACAAGCACTATTTTCAGAAACAATTGGTTGAATCGTTTGATCACAAGCACATACACATGCATGGGCCAACCGTTGTAAAATTGAGAGTATAGCGGTGTAGATTGGGTCAAGCTTTTAGAGGGCACTGGTATCATTGGCGGGGGCACCAGACATGTTAGATGCAATAGAGAGACAACCTACTAGGATTGTAGGGAAAGTAGGTCAAAGACCAAAGTTCATAGAGGTTAAATGTAGAAAATGTAGAAGAAATACGAAGGAAATAAATCCTATATTAAGGCAAGGGCGTAGGAGGGATGGAGTTATCCTCTTTCCTTTCCACTCGCTATGTGTCCCTCTGCCTCCTCTTCCGAAACATGCTATGTTTGCCTTTTTTAAACATTCAAACAATCTGTATTCAGGTACTTCATCTAGATACACACGCCTGTAATAAGATGCCATATCGCCATTACGATTCCGCCAAACTTTTAATTTATATGGTCTCATTCTGAAGGGTTTATCTCTAAAAAGACTTTTAGTTAACTTAGATATTACTCTCTACATGAATAAGATTCACTTTCTGACGTTTATTCAAAGCACTTAATACTATTTTGGCACAGGAAGTGCAAGAAGAGGAGAAGAAGCAGTCATACCACAAGGTTCATCCCTCGGTTCCGATCAGTATTGCAACAAAGTATGGTGACATTCAAGTCACATGCTATCGTCAGGATGAGATTGAGCAAAGGAAGGTAATTAGGTTGATATTGCATTTTCATGGTTTTCCGGTTGTCCGTCCGTCCTGTTTTCTTGTAAACGCGGCATATCAAGAACCACTTCAAATATGACGTTCAAACCTGGTGGTTGGGTGTCAAAGACCAAAGTTCATAGAGGTTAGTTTCTGAAATACAGGTTTTAGTCTCGTTATCCCAATATTTCAAGAGCCACTAGAGGTATGAGCTTCAAACCTAAATACTTTCAATCCAAGTGTTTATCCCAATAGGAAGACGATCCCATTAGATTTTGAAAGGAAGTAGGTCAAAGATTAAAGGTCAATGAAGTCATTACATTTTAGAGCACTTCTGGTGAAATGCCCGGAAGTGAGAATTGCACGAAGGGCGGATGTATAATGTCTGACTGCGCGCATTCAAAGAGCTTTTGTTCTTTAGGCGCCTTGGATTAATTCTCATGTGCGAGAAGCTGCAGCATTCTAACCTGAGAGCGCATGCATCAAAGCCGTATTGAGTTATCCCGGATGCACGATTTGCCCACGAAAAAACGCATTGTGTGTGTCCGAAGACCGTGACGTCCTTTTCAAGCCAGAAAAACCGCGATTAATTTTCAACCCATTGAAAGATTCGTGATACTTGTTTAGCTCCCTCTGCGGCCAAACTAAGTTATTTAGCTTAGCTTGAGTTCGTGTCTAATTAGCACTGTATTCTGTATGTTTGGAATGGATCATTATGCACAATAAAAACACCGTTTAAAAGGGTTGTTTACAAGTAATAAGACCTGTTTAAAAAAATCAACAAGCTGTTGTATTGCAATGAACTGTTAGCATTTTAAACAATTACGTTTTATCTGTGTATATATAACCGAATGAATTTTTAAAAAGTAGATTTTTTTCGGGGAGGTAACTTGGAGGTGTCAATCTAGACACACGGGTTATGGGAGCCCCATTCAAATTTAATTCTCCAGAATTAATGGAAATAAAGACTAGTGGGTTTGTTTCTCTCTCGCCGGTATAAACAATTGCGTGCTGGCCATAAAGCCAATGTGTTGATTCATGAATTCTTGTTTGGAGACTATACTATTCAATTGTCATTTAACTCATAGAGGCAAAACACATTTTACGGAAGGTTTTAAATATATTTTTTTTCTTTGAACTTGGTGTAAAGCCCTCTCCAAAGAAATGTTTTTCTCTTGCTCCTGTTCATCTCTTTTCCTCTCTCTCTTCTCTTTCTCTCTCTTTTCTCCCTCTCTTTTGTTTCTTCACTGGCCACCCATTATGGGTGCAGTCTGCCTCCCTATCCACATTCTGCCCCGTGCGCCCCCCCCCCCCCTCCCCCCGTACGCTAGTGTTTCTCCGGCTTATTATTATCATTACAATCATCATCATATCATTATTATCATTATTTAGATGGGGAGGGTGATGAATAATGAAAGGAAAGCAATGAATTATAAAAGTTCGTTTATAATCGTTTAGAAATTTGGGTTGATTTTACTCTTCCATTCAATAAATCTCATCAAAATGTGAAAACTGCACTCATTATACATTTTTTTCTTCCTCCCTCCCCCAAGTACCGGTATACTCATGTGTCTCCGGCTTTTTGTTTTGTTTTGTTAGGTGGGGGTAATGGAAGGAAGGTAACAAATCATTGATTGACATTCGTTTAGAAATTTGCGTTAATTTTGCTCACATCACAAACGAATTCTTATTAGGATAAATCAATACTCTTGCACAAGATTCAAGATTACGATTCAAGATACTTTATTTCTCCAATCGTGCAAAATATAAACTAACATTGTCAATTGCTCCTGTTTGTTGTACTTTCATATTATTCATTATAATCGGGTTTTTTTCATAAGCGTGTCCATTTTGTCTTTCACATGAAATTCTGATACTGCTGGTACTTCATTGGGAGCAGCGTAATCCGCGCTCGCCCTGAAGCAATCTCATGACGGCAAGCACCCTAGTATTTATAATCCGCCCTTCTATTGTTCGAGTTTATAACCATGACAACGAACTCTACCTTTGGCGACGTTCATTGTTCCTCTTACGTAACACAGATGTAGATAGGCCTCAGACATAACTCTTTTCGTGTAATCATTCTAATGCTTTCAAATATGTTGTGTCGTTTTTGTTTGTATACACTTTGTCAATATACTTACAAACTGTTATTGTCAACATTTGCCAATACTACCAAACTATTACGTTTTCCCTATCATCTACCGCTCTAGAATCCTATTATGTATTTATTTTTATTTGTTCGGTCCTTTTCATATTTTTCTTGTCTCTCTCTCTTCAAGATTTCTTTTTGTTTTTGTACGGGTATTTATGCTGTTAATTTTTGTATAAATAAACGAGAAATCGTTATTCTTTCTCTTATAATGTTGTCCACCTTCTTCTATAGATAACCCTTTTGTGCTTGAGTATAATGTCCGATGTATATAACCTCTGTCAGTAACATACAATGAACGTATAATTTTATTTTGATGTTACAGAGATTTTTATTTTTATTTAGGAGTACGTCGAATCGTGATCTCATTTAAAACCTTTGTACACGGCACGCGCGGGTACACCGTACGATGCATGAGCCTTGGCCTTATATGGTCATTGACGCCTATTCAGTCTCGCTCGACCTAGCGATCTCAGCTCAGGTCACTCATGCGTACGTATACATGGTACCAGGCCGGCCTATTATTGAGGAGATTAGCTAGTCTCGATATAGTCTATCCCATTGTTTCAATTCAAGATTGTCGGCTTTATTTACTTATCGTGCTATAAAGTGTCGGAGTTTTACTATTCAGTACAGCTTTTTGATTTTCATGATAGTTGGTTGCACAAATTAGTTCTCAATTCTTTGCTTATAACTGCTCTTTATCTATGTTAGATGGTATCCCCCCCCCCCCCAGCTCTGATTTTTTTTCTTTAGTTTGTCTCTTTTTTGTTTGATTATATATTTTTGCTAAAGTATAATGTCCGACGTATAACGTCAAGTTTATGTTATAATAATTAATCTCAAGGAAGGGATGGTCCCGGCATACAAACAAATGGCGGAATAGACAACATTATGAAAGATGAAGATGGAAAACGACATAGACAGAGAGACAGACAGACAGGGGGAGGGAGAGAGAGAGAGAGAGAGAGAAAGAGGGGGCGGGAGGGAGGGATAGAGGACGTTGTCTGTACTGTATTTATTATTATGATATTTTTCTCACCGACTCCCTCCCCCCCCCCCCCCCCCCCAGCTCAGATTTGTTTCTTTTTTGTCTGTTTTGTTTTGTTTACATTTTTGGGCTAAAGTATAATTTTCGACGTATAATAGTACCGTCAATATAGCATAATAGTTTTTTTTTTTTATATATATCAGTTTGATGCAACAGAGATTTACATTCAAAAGATTTACTTTGTATAATTATTGTACAGTAATATTCTTCTCATTTCGACATTATCAGCCGCTCGTTCTCTATTTCGTTCCCTATACTAAATATAAGGTATATGTGAGAGGGGGTATATGCGAGAGGGGAGGGTGGGGGGCTATATGTGAGAGATAGAAAGTTGGACGTAACCTGTATACTGTATTTTTTTTAAATGATAAATGTCTCTCCGATCACCCCCCCCCCCCCCCCAGCTCTGATTTTCTTCTTTAATTTGTCCCTGTTTTGTTTGATTATATCTTTTCGCTAAATTATAATGTCCGATAACATCAGGGATATGTTTTAATTATTAATCTCAAGGAAGGGATGATACCGGCATACAAGCAAATCGCGGAATATAAAGATGAAGATGGAAAACGACATAGACAGAGAGAGGGAGAGAGAGAGAGAGAGAGAGGGGGGGAGATAGAAAGTTGGACGTAGTCTGTACTGTTCTTATTATTATCATATTTTTCTGACTGACCCCCCCCCCCCCCCCCCTCCCCCCAGCTTAAATTTTTTCTTTCCATTTTGTTGTTTTGTTTTGTTTATATCTTTGGGCTAAAGTATAATATCCGACGTATAATAGTACCGTTAATATAGCATAACAAACATATTTTATATCAGTTTGATGCAACAGGGATTTACATTCAAAAGTTTTACTTTGTATAATTATTGTACAGTAATGTTCTTCTCATTTCGACATTATCAACCGCTCGTTCTCTTTTTCGTTTCCTATAATAAATATAAGGTATAATGTGTACATCATCAGGGATAATTATGTTATATAGGATTTTCCGGCCAAATTCGCGAGTTTGTCATTTAAATTAATTTGTCATGTGTTCAAATTCGACGGTTTTAGTGCTGTCAGATATATCTTGGGTCTATATTCCTTTTTCTAGTTTTCAAATCTATGAAGTCTTTGTTGGAATCTATGTATGCTTCATTCAAATTAATGAATAATGTGCTTCTTTCGCTATTTGGTCAATCAATTTGGCGCAACACGATTTCTGACATCGCGAAGGTGTACTTTTAGCATTCGAATTCATTTGTAGCATTCAAATTAGCACTTTGTGCACTTAAATTGATGGTCAATATACATTTCTCGTTTATTACACACTTTTTATAGCTCATTCTTCTCTTTCAAGATTGCTTTTGTCCATGTGTATTTCATCATATTTTATTTTCTTGCCTTTATACACTTTATATACTTTTAGATTTATCTGATATTCATCATCCTTTAAGTTTGATTGTTAAGAAAGAAAAAAAAAAAACTTACATCGAGTGGCATCATGGACTTGATGGTCTCAATATTTTTGTAAATTTTCATGTAAGGAAGTTGTTTGTTTTGTGTTTCATCATCAATTTATCACAATTTCATTTTGGAGGAAGGGTACAATATTGTGACTGGGGTAGGTATTTTTGTGTCCCCACTTTTCCGGGGTATATGAACATGTCCGTGCAGAAATGCCATATAATTTGATTTCGCCCCTTCTTTACCTAATGTCTCACTACACCCATATGCATTGTCCTCAAAATTAATAAATGGAATGAGGCCATTACAAAAAATATTCATGTTTAGCGTCCCCGCCCGCTTCCTTTTTGGGGGCCGCCTCCTATTTTTTTCTTGAAATTTTTTTTTTTTCAAGAAAAAAAACATGAAAAACACTGCTAAAATGGATCTATATCTGATTTAAAAAAAAAAAAAAAAAATAGTCGTAGGCCATCTTGAAAAATAGCCCGACTATCAGGAAAAACGTACCGAGCGGCCATTTTCAGCGGCTATTTTGAAATAAAAATAAAAAAGGGCCTCCTCCTTCCTATTTTTCGAAAAAACAGGACGCTAAACATTTTTTTTTTATTTGGCCTAACAGAAAAGACCCTAATGGCAAATCATGCATTTAATTGTTTTTTTTTCTTCTTCAAACTGTTAACGTGTGTTGCATTTCTTCCCCAACATTCCTTATTTGAATAAACATAATTCGAATACGAATGACAGGTGCTAATTTGAATGATAAAAATGACGCCTCGACAAGTGACGATTAGTTTGAATGCTAGTTGAGCAGTTTCTAAATTGAATGACAGATCTATCAAACCCTTCGACCAAACTTCTAAATTGAATAACAAAACGGGAAAATTGAATGATAATTGGCATGGCAAAGCCGATCGGCGCTAACTTAAATGCAAAGTAAATGAATTCAAATGACAAACTAGCGAATTTCGCCGGAAAATCCTATAATAATTAATTTCAAGGAAGAGATGCTGCCGGCGTACAAGCAAATGGCGGAATAGAAAACATTATCAAAAAAGGTGAAGATGGAAAACGACATTGCCAGATAGACAGAGTGACAGAGAGAGAGAGAGAGAGAGAGGGGGAAGAGAGAGAGAAAGAGGGAGAGAGAGAGAGAGAGAGAGAGAGAGAGGGGGGGGGGTCGGGAGAGATAGAAAGTTGGACGTAGTCCGTACTATATTTATTGATATATTTGTTTTTCCTGATCATTCCCCCCCCCCCAGCTCCGATTCCCCCCCCCCCTTTAGTCTGTCCTTTTTTAAATAGATATCTTTTAGCTGAATTATAAAATCCGACGTATAATAGTATTGTCAATATAGCATAATAAACATTTTTTTATATCAATTTGATGCAACAGAGATTTTCATTCAAAAGTTTTACTTTGTAAATATAATGATTGTACAGTAATATTCTTTGCATTTTGACATTATCACTTGCTCGTTTTCTATTTCGCTCCCTATAATAAATATAAGGTATAATAAATTGTGTTCATCATCATTATGTTATGATAATTTATCTCAAAGAAGGAATGGTGCCGGCAAACAAGCAAATGGCGGAACAACATTGGCAGATAGACAGAGAGACAGACAAACAGAGAAAGCGACCGAGCGAGAGGTAGAGGGAGAGAGAGCGAGAGAGAGAGACACACACACACACACACATACACATAAATAGAGAGAAAAAGAGAGAGAAACAATCATTTCTTATAATAATCTATTTGGTTGTGAAATTTTTTCTTATAACATATTCTTGTCCATTCCTTTATCGTGCATGATTGTTGTCTTTGAATGATTGTTTCAGATATGTATGAGTATGTCGGAACGTGATCCATTAACAAATTTAAAAAACAGCAACGACAACTGCAAAAACAACAAGACCCCCTACCCCCCCCCCCCCTAAAAAAAAAACAAGGGTCATACATGTAGTACATACAAGGATCAGTTCATTGTCATTCAATTATACCCTTACCTTACTTCCGCTCTTCTATTGTTAGAGTTGATAACGACCATGACAACGACCCGTACCCTCCACAACTTTAATTGTTCCTCTTACGTAACTAAGCTGTGGGATCATGGGCCAAAGACAAAGACATAGCTCTTTTCGCATATTCTATATAGGTCCCAAATACTTGCAGACATTTCTGTGTCGGTTTTATTTGTATGTACTTTGTCAATACATATACTTAAAAACTATAATTGTCAAAACTTGGCAATATATTCATATAGCACCTTTACATAAACATGCTCAAAACGCTTTTTACATTAGTTAATAAAAACAAACCCATTATTTTGCTCTCCAAGCAATACTTAAAAACTATTTCGTTTTCCCTATATCATCTTTTTAGAGAGCGAAAGAGAGAGAAAAAGAGAGAAAGACAGACAGACAGACAGATATATATATATATATAGAGAGAGAGAGAGAGAGAGAGAGAGAGAGAAAGTTGGGTGCATCGTATAGTCTGTACTGTATTATGTTATTTTGTCTCTCCTTTCACCCCCCCCCCCCCGTTCTGGATTCTTCTTTAGTTTCATTTTATCATGTTTATATCTTTTCGATAAAGTATAATGTCCGACATAATTTATATTATAACCGTCAATTTAGGCTGATAAAGTATTTCATATTAACTTGATGCAACAGAGATTTACATATAAATCTTTTACTTTTTATATATTGTGTATTTTTCTCATAAAATTGAGTATCTAAATAAAGAGAGATGAAGAAGAAGAAGAGGGAGAAGACGAAGAAGAACAACAAGTAGAACAAGAAGAACAAGAAGAAGAAGAACAAAAAGGGGGAATAAGAGTGAGAAGAAGAAAGAAAAGATGCGGAGGAGAAAGAAGAAGAACAAAACAAGAGAGAGACAGAGAGAGAAAGGCAGACAGACAGACAGAGAGAAAGAGAGAGAGAGAGAGAGAGGGAAAGTTGGGCGCATCGGTATATAGTCTGTACTGTATTTACGTTTTTGAGAGTAGGGGGGGGGGGGTCTGAGCATGCGAACAATCTATAAACCCCTTTTTCGGAGCTTTTATGAAACGTGTCTACTAAAAAAAAAGCCCCAGCCACCCGCTTCCGCGGCCCCTGCATAGTTTGAGAGTTACATGGCCTATAGAGGGCGGTCAACTGGTATCAGTGGAAAGCAATATGAGAAGGTCGCCCTCAGTTCTTAAGTCATTGGACCGTACGATCTTTTATGCGGGATTTTCGCATGGCGACTTTTCAATAGAGGGTTCCGGACGATTGTAGCTTTCACGCAAACTAGGCCGCGTTGCATAAAGCCGCGTGATTACTGCCACTCGAATTGATCCAAGGCGCCTTAAAGAGATCTATCTTTAGTGGTTTAGTTTTGTATAGTTCTATAGTTCTCTATCCATAGTACGGTTTTGAAATTGAACATCCTATACATATATGGAAATTGTAGATTATTACTCGTTAGTGTCATTAGGCCTATGACTATTATTGCAATGACGACCCTTCGTCATTGCCTTGTTTTCGTTCACATTCTTCTTATTAATATTCTTCGATCTTCCTCTTCTTCTTCTTGTCGTCCGGAATCCCATTCGTTTTGCACGTAGTGTTTGTTATTCCTAGTTAGGTGCTTTCCTCATGTCCATTTCCTTTCAAATTTCATAGGCATAGTCTCTAGCATCTCATCAAGGTCACCTACTTTTTCGATTTTCGGAATCACTCATGCATAACCATCCAGGCGCCATTTTGTCCGTTTCTGGTCCATTTTAAGGCCTTTCTTTCTTCCTTCCTATCTCCACTATCCTAGATCCTACGAACTTCTAACAAATTCCCCTAGATAGTCTAAGAGATGTTCTTTTATCTGCGACGTATAACCTGACCTTCAAAACGTCATTTTCGTACTCGAAATTCAAATCTGAAACCGACTCCGTCTAAAATCTCTCAAATTCTTGAAAAATGGACCCCTACAAATCAAAAAATTGCAATAACTTTCCTTTATCAATTCCGTTTCATCTCATCTTCTCGCAGTATCTATATCTCTTCATTGATCATAGCCATGCTAAATTTCACGCTCCAATGGCTAGGCAAAATATAAACAGCGCCCTCTAAAGTTCTGGGAATTGGCTTTTTTTCTGTGGCCGTAACTCCATTATGGCTTGGCAAACCCGTACCTTTTTTTGGATTTAGATACTTGAAGATATGCCCTTTCCAGCCATATACAAAATTATATACCCTAACACTGACCGACTTTGCGAAAAATGCCCTCCAAATTTGCCATTTTCAAGAAAATTGAGAAATAACTTGCTCTAAATTAGCGATCTTTATACCTACATCAATGAAACTTGACAGACATATGTATCCATATACGTGACAACTGTCCGCCATGTTTGGTAAAATTAGGATTTGTCAGCGCAAAGTTATCGCCCAAAATGTTGAATTTACTATGCATTACGTAATAGCGCGTTTAATGCGTGCAGTACCTTGCGCGCAGATGACATTGGTGTCAAACTGACCGCAATGAAGTGCCCTTTTGAATGATACCAAGTATGGTATATGTTCACACAGAAAATTGTGAGTAAATCGCATTTGAACAAGGGTCACTATACGAATTCCGCCGAGTTTCCGCCCGATTATAACACTTATCGGCCATGACGTCATTTTTTCAGACTACTTTTCGCCCCCTAAACATCCTTTTTTTTCCTTGAAAATTTGCGATGACATTTCGAGTTGCAGTACGCAGGGCACCTAGTGGCCGGATTTTTGAAATTGGTCAAGGGGGCCATTAAAAACGCCATTTTGTACTATAAATCTATTTTACATCACGTGTTTCGATAGGATTATCATAGAAAAAAAAAGAGTGGTTTACAATAACAACCATGAAATTTTCTTTCTAATGATACCAAATACGGCCCATAAAGAGACATCAAGAGAGAGAGAAAAAACAATTTAACCCCGGTCATAATACAGATCCTGTAGGTTTTCCGCCCATGCATTACACGCATTGTCTATGGGACATATCGGGTTCACGCTTTTGGCTCCCAGAACGATCTTTATTGCAATGACGAACATGCACCAAATCCCGCTAGTTTTTGCACGCAGTGCTTGCGAGCCCTTTCTAGGTTCTTTCCCTATCCCAATTTCTTTCAAACTTCGTAGGCAAAGTCACTACCATCCAATCGAGGTCACTGTTAAGGCCTTTCTTTCGCCCTACCTATCTCCAATATCAAAGAAGCTACAGACTTCGTACGAATTGCTCTAGATAGTCCGAGAGAAGCTCTTTCGTTTGACATGTAGAAACATGGCGTCATTGCACGCACATCGTTGTGACACGATTGCATTTCTAGTTATCATCATTATTATTGTTTAGTTTATAATAATTATTATTCTGATCACCAGTTTCATCATAACTTTGATTACTATCATGATAATAGAATATTATAGATCAAATTATCAGTATTATTATTATCACTATCATTGATATTATTATCAATATCATAATTTTCAGTCTGGACCAAAGGTTCTCTATCTAACAGATGTTCAAAGCAAACTGAAACATAGCATTTTACTACCCGTGACTTCGCATGAGGAGGATACCGACTTCCGAGTAACTATCACGATTACCCAGGCTGTAAAGGCCGGGGTTTCAAAATCTGTTTCTTTTGTAATCAGAAACTCAGGTATGTATATAATCCCTTTATATGGGCATTATGATATTATGTGATAAAGTCCAATTATAACTGAACGCAAAGACTTTGAAATATTCAAACTAGTTCAATTTCCAGTCTGGACCAAAGGTTCTCTATCTAACAGATGTTCAAAGCAAACTGAAACATAGCATTTTACTACCAGTGACTTCACATGAGGAGGATACAGACTTCCGAGTAACTTCATCACTAATTTATGTGATGAACCCCAATTATAACTGAACGCAAAGACTTTGAAATATTCAAACTAGTTCAATTTCCGTGGCCTCAATTTCCATACCAACGACATGGGTGTTTTTTCTATACACATTATTACAAAAGGGTACTGGAAATGAGCTCGAGTTGATTGCCTCAAAGTCTTTGCAATCGTACTCCAATAAAAATCATGTCTAAAAGTACTTAGAATCCTGTAAAGCTTAATTCACAAATAAATTAAGTGAAAGAAAATGTTTGGAAAGAGATAAACGCATATCACAGCCTTGTTAATATCATATGTTGAGTGGTAGCATAACCACATTATGGTCGTTTATAAGATGATGACGTGGATCCTAATCAAATTATTGGTTGAAAGCGCACACGTGACCAGGCATTTATTTTGCCTAACGTGTAATTTGGATAATGACCGGTCATTAGTAAAATCAATCATATATACGAAATAAAGCATAGTCTTATAAAACAAATAATACACAGCATTTTGTTCAGGCATTAATACAATTACCCACAAATTACCCACCTTCAAAACTTTCCAAACACCCTCGGCTACCGCCTCGGGCGTCTTGGACTGTTCCAAAGGTACCTTGTGTGGGTAATTCTTACTAATGCCCTCACTGCTGTGTATTATTTGTATACGTATTGGGAGGGTACGCTGCCATGTTAGTCAGTACATTTTGAAATATTGCCACTAAAAGTGAACACCCGTCGGAAATACATAATCGTCTTTATATCAGTATATTTTGCAGGATTCTTTGAGTACCTTTGTCAAACGAAAGTAAAAAACATGATCAGAACATCGATTGCTATATTTCCCCCATTTCTTTTCTATCACAGATGAACTAAACTGATTTTGATTTAATTTTTGATTTGATTTATTTATTTTTCCACTCAGATCACGATTCCTTCATTCGGTAAGCTTTTATTTGGAGCAGTATTATTACTTCCCAGATTTTTCATTAATAATTAGTTTGCCAATGAAATTAATTCTACTTTCTTATAAAATATGTAGCAGCACGGTAGGGGTGTTAGAAACGGGGGTATGGAAAATGATTCCTGTCTTAAATTCGAAACAACTTTCTCACTTATCAACTAAGTGAGTTTTGGAAAGCAGCTGACATGGATATTGAATAGCAAATATCATCGAGAAAAAACTGATGTCATTTCAGCGAAGTTTGAGAGCTAAAATTGTGTATACTCCCTGGGAATTCGACACCATTCGGATGTTTACCCACTAGTATGTGTTGTGATTCACCCATGATGGAGTCTACTTGTTTACGTATACAGTCCATGTGTCATACACTGTGCCATTTAGGTCATTCACCCCCATCATCATAAATTTTCCCCTCCCACGAGATTTGGAGGCAAGCTGGAGAAAGTTTCATGTGGGTCAGAGTTTCCTTTAGTGGTATACCTATAAAGACATTATTTGATCATTCAAACGACTTTGGTATCAGCGAAATAGAAAGGCAATAAACACAGAAACAGGCGAATGCGAGGTTTTAGTTGTAATAGTAGTCAGTAACATTTTCCCGCAGCTTGTTAGAAATTTGTTGTATTTCTTTTGTTAACATTTTCCTAAGCTGGTTGAAACCTTTTTAAAGTGTGCCCTTTAATGTTGTTACAAGAAGTATTATTAGTACAAGAAGTAGTATTTCCATTATTATTATCAATACAATTGTCATTGCTGATGTTGCTAAAAATAAAAAAAAGTATTGTTATGATTACCGCGATACCTCTATCTCGCTCTTTAGGGTGGCTGAAGAAGTCTCGAAGAGCGACCTCGAAGATATTGATATCCACAACATTTCTGAAAAGTTGTCAGTGAATCAGTTCTATGATCTGGGGGTAGCTCTCGGTTTCCCAATTAAACAGTTGGATAGCATAGAATACAGGTGGTCCAGAGACAGACAGCAGGCCAGCTATGACATGCTGGTAACATGGCGACATGCACAAGCTTCTCGTCAAGATGCAAAGAAAACGTTACTTTCACTCATGAAATCTTTAGACTCACCTGCTGGAGAGATGGAAATGACAGGTTTGCCGATGAAAATCTTACTTTCTTTCTACCCTTCTTTTGGCCTTTCTTTTTGTATCCCAATTAACGTCACTGTGGTGTCGATAGGACTAATAAGATTAAAATATGATAAAAATAGAGGAAATACAAGAGTGTGATTTCGTGAATATATTCCACAAGGGTACACAAAACAGAAGCAAATTTATACCAGAAGGCCATTAACCAAACGAAGAAAGAAAGAAAATCAAGCACATGAAAATGCACTAAGGCTAAAATTGTCCATGTAAATTTTGGTTGAGTGATGATCTCTCCAGATATTTTTGTTTCAACTGTTTCACAGCATCTCATAATCTCGTGTCGTTAACAAAAATAATAATATGTACAGATAAGAGTGTAGACCATCGTGTAATTGCAGTTCATGTCAAATTCTTTCAATTATACTATTTCTTAGGAAAAATGATATAAAAGAGGTGTGTCTTTACTCATTAAACAGTTTCAAGTTGATATAAGTATCGCTGTTACATTATATCAAAGACTTCTCGATATGGAATAGAGAGACAGAGAAATAGGGGGAGAGAAAGAGCAACTTCATAACAAACCTTGCTTTCATTTTAGCTATCACGGTTAATATTCTCTAACCTAAATACTCTTTTATTTCCTTGTATCCTTATATCGTCTCGTTACATTTGAATTACGTGGATTAGACATCGATTCTGATGGGTGAGTCTATATTTCGTATACCACTTAACTTATATATTTATAATATTGATATCCAAATACACTACATAATTCAATGACTTTGAATTATATCCATCTAGAGCTGGTGTACAATATTATATCTATTTATCAAAAGATTATGACGAGTTAGCTTCTTAAAATGAATAAACTAGAAAACTGGAAACGTTAGAAATGACTGGAGTAAGAAAAAAAAAACGGGAAGGAAAGGGAGAAGAGTTAGAGAGAAAAGACGAATAAGAGACTGAAATATATATACATGCATGCGCACACACATATGATATGTATATACACATTTCTTCCCTTTGGTGTAAATTAATTTCTTCCAACCATTAGAGAAGTCTCGGACAAGACACTTCTTGCAATCTCCCGGAAGATCAAACGAGAGCAGTTTTTCGAGATTGGCGGAATGCTGGGTTTTGACAAGATAGAGCTTCAACACATACTACACCGGTCACTGTATAACAGAAAAGACGCTAACATCCTCATGCTTTCCATATGGAAAGCATCTCAAACATCAGGGCATGAAGCAATTCAGACTTTAAAACTTGTTTGGAAGTCTGTCCAAGCAGTACTACACGTGGAGAACCTAGAAGGTATGGGTTAAACGATTACAATTATGCCTAATATTACGTGCCACGACTTACAGTATTTATTTCATTAACCCAGGACTTCGTGGAGGAATATTTTCACAGGATAAGAAGAATAATGGATACTGTATTGTAGAAGCACACAAAGTATCCCTATACAAGAAGCTGCAAATGCAGAATACAAGGTCACATGTACCACTTTTATTAAAAAAGATAACTGCCGGAAAGACAATAACATGCACAATATTTTGGGAACCATGTTACACTCTCTTGAACATGGGGAAGTCACTTTCTGACACCATTTATTAGGACGATATATTTCTCTAGATGTTCACAAATTTTGTTTTTTAAACGACGCTTTTAGATTATATTACTAAGTTTAGGCAATGACGTGTTTTCTTTCAGACGAAGGTAGTTCTCGTAAACTAGAACAAAATCCTCTGGAAAAGACAAAGCTAAATGAACCTAGTTGTAAGGCTGAAGATATGGAGATCATCGAAACTTCAGATTTTGGTAAGTAGACGCACAATTTAGTGGTTCATGTTTGTGTAATCATAGCAATTTATGACCTCCATGCACTGTTAATGTTATCATAATAGTGATATTGGGACTGTGTAAAGATAGAGTAGTTCTTAATCTTCCTTTACCAATTTTTGCAAAATCAAATTGGTAAGGATATTTCATTTGATATAGCAAACCAAACCCAGGCTATAGAAAGCTAGCACAAATAAACGACAAGATTCAGTATTAAGTGTTTTTAAAATGTTCTATTTTGAATTAATTTTCTCAAAGAGGATGTTCTCAGCGGAAGTCCGGAAACACATGCGGAGTCTCTTCAAAGCCTTGACCGACATGGTGGAGTACCAGACACAGAAGAGCTTTGCAGCGTCGCTCTACCGGTGAAAAGTCTGTCATTGGTTTGTTCACTTGGGAAAGCTCTTCGTCTTAATGATGACCTCATTGTTGGATTCATCGATCTAAACAGTTTGTCAGAACTCCGCAAGATCGCAAGACAGCTCTTAGATAGTTGGTGGAATGGTTTGCAAGAGGAAGAAAAAGAAGATAAGTTTGCTAAGCTTCTGTCTGAGTCCCACATCCCAGATGTCAAAACAGGTTCGTTGGAATCACAAGACCGAGTTCAATCATAATCGTGTTGATGGGGACATATCATTTTTTACCCATTAAAAGAAAAGTTTCAGGTTCAAACTTGCATTTCAGTTCTTTTTCACATTCCATTCATTCAATTTATTTGCGTTAAGGCAATAGGGTGTACAGAAGAACAAACAAAATTCAGTACGTAAAGATTTGTATTAACATGTATCTACGACATCATGACAATTATTTATGGTTTCTTTCCTTATCCCTAGATTTATCAATGTTTTACAGTTTTAGACGCCGTCAATATCCTCATTCATCACCGTCAGTATGCTATGTGTATTAGCCTGGATATCTTCCTTCATATTGACATATAATTATATGTATTCTTTCAGTGTCCGCAGGCCGTGAAGAAATCTCAAACGCCATTGGATCCAAGACAGACCTACTGAAGTTGTGTCAGCGCTTGAATGTTAAAACTTCTGGCGTCTTGCGGATCATGAGCACATTTGTGACCTTCCCACCCCACACGATTGGCCGTAGTGCTATAAAGATGCTTAACGAATGGGTACACCAAGGTGGGACTAGGGAGAGGCTTCTGGAAGTTGCTCAGGCTTTCCGTTTCAACGATGCAGCAGTCAAGATAGCAGAAGGTAATGCCATGTTACAACGCCACTGTGCTTAACATTACATTTATTGGTGTAGACCTACTTGGCCAGTGGAAGAAAAATATTTGACATATTCAATATTTTTACTTACTATTGCCTGACTATAAAAGAAACCCGATTCCCCCCTTTAGACAAAAATCATAACGTAGGCAGGAGCCTGTGTATATTTAATTTATGTTAAGAAGGATTCATCGTGAGCCGTGATGCTAGATGAGGAAACACGCAATGGAAAGGAAATTATCCGTCTACCAGTTATCGTTCAGACCTAAAAAGCGCGGTATGCCGACAAATCAACTTGTTTAAATTTTGCAGGAACATCTTAGAGGTTTTTCCAATAATTTCTATCTTTTTTAATATTGACCATACACTTTACTTACTCAATACAGCAGCGTTCTAAGAAAATTAATTTGGAAAAGCGAGATTAGCATTTCTCTTTTACTCGAATTAAATCCTGACTCAAAATGATTGTAACGTTTTTATTAAAGCCCTTACAAACATGCCTTATTACAAGCTTGTTTTCCAATCGCTTTACACTAAAACACTAAAAGGCGACTGCCTTGGAAATAAGTATGAAAAAAACCTAGCACAATTTTTTATTTCTTATTGATAAACTGTAGTTAATTTGCTTCATGTTTCATAGGGGGGTTATCGATGACTTTTTTCCTTCTTGTCCTCCTCAGCCATGAAATGCCAACCAAGCTATATACCTTTCATCTCGCATGGCATCATTGATCACGAGGGTGGAGAACTGGCCCTTGATGAACTTGGTATTGTCGTATCTATCCCTGAAGGAGCTATACCGAAAGGGATGAGATCACTTGTAACTCTTCGCGTCCCAACTCATGATACTCCTAGGCTTCCTGTACGGGAGGGTGAGGTAGTCATTACTCCAGTCATAGAAGGTTCTATCACACAAGAACTGCTTAAGCCTGCCACGGTGGTATTACCACACTGCACCACTCAACAGGAACGTGAAGACGACTCTTCTGTTATCTTGTACACAAAAACAAGACCAGGTACAAAATAATTGACATTTTGTTATTCTTTTCTCTTGAAATAAAAGTAATCTTCATAATTTGAAATTTGAATTCCCGATAATATGTCAAATGAGGCGAATAACTGATTTTAAATCCCAAATGTAATAATCTTCCCGTCGTAAGAATCCATTTTAGAATAATAAGCTGGTGAAAGCTGATATTCCATTACTTCTAAATAATAAAGAAAATTACCATTAAGCAACTTGAATCAACTAACTGAACAAAGCTCGAATGAAGTCAATTATCAGAACATGAACTGAGTCGAAATCAATTCCTACTCTACTAATAATCAATATTGTAAATCCTATATTATCAGGGAGTAAGATAGTATAATCAATATTCAAAATCTTTATTTTCTTTAATTCGAAGGAAAGTTTGGTCGTAGGAACTTGACTCCGTCACAAACCTCAACAGATAAAATCAAGTTTCATACACGTCATCTTCAAGCCTGGGCTCTGTCATCGAACAATCTTCAAGGACTCCAGCTGAGATGTGTAGTCTTCCAGCCTCTGTTCATGACTCCTGCAGAGATACCAACTCTACGTGTGTACTTACTTCTTCCATATAGGAACTACATAGAGGTATTTATATAATTTTATATACATATCTTGTGCGGACACCATTTGATGCTGTGATTATTAATAGGTGCCCCTGCGGACTATTTAAGTTATTAAAGGCATATGGTGGCTCTTTACAGTTCACTGAAGAACGTCTTATTTAGAATTACACCTGTACCCCCTACTGACCACCTTGCACTGCACATAACCTTTCGAGCCCACGATGTACTCTTATCTATAGTCAGTGATACATGAAGAGGAAGAAGAGGAAAAAATTTAATTCGAAAAGTACTCAAGAAGTGAAAAATTAAATGCCTATATTAACGTTTAGAATCTTCATGTATATGATCTTTTTTTAATGGTTTTCGGACAAAATTTTGAAGAAATGCGGTGGCGGCTACTTGACTTTTTGGTGGACATCGGAGGGCCTAGGCTCATCCTTTGGTTGAGTTGGGAAACTTGTCACAACGTACCGTGTCTGCGTTGGTCCTTAGACGTCCAAATATAGCTGATAGGCCTTTTGCTCGCCAGCCACTGACCTCTTCAACATTAAATAAATAGTTTAACTTTTAAGAATCCAATTTATCCAAATCTATATATTTCAAAAAGTAAATCTAATTTGAAAGGAAAAAAATCCTAACAGAAGGGAGTAAATATTAATTCCTGAATGATAAATGCATATAAACCTTAACAACAACGAGAACATACATGTAGTCTGTGCGACGTATCCAACTGGGCTGGCCAGAAAATACATACAAAAAAAAACGGCCAACGATTTATGCTGACAGCCTGACGAGAATCTCCACAAATCGAGGAAAACTTTGTAGCGTAGATTTTTCTTCTCCCTCCTCTTATTTTGTTTAATGCGAATAGATTGTTTGCATAAATATGCACAACTGAATGAAATACGCCCAAAAAACTTAAACAACAACTTACAGCTTCAACATAAAACATGCCAAATATGTTATTTCATGGAACAATACACACTGTGATAGCACGTGTGAAAGGGGGGCAGCACTTTAAGGTTGTATGCTGGACTATGACATCCACGAGGTATCTACCGCGCCATTTTGAGGAATCTTGTACATTATCTGACTGTGATGCTTGTATCAGATGGTAAGTGGGGATCAGTACATAATTGAACCGTTCATACACGACGTAGAGGTTTTTTTACTAGCCTTTTCCAGGGGGGGGGGGGGGGGGGGGAGGTCATTGAAATATGGATGTAGAAAGTTTTGGAACTGCCTCACGTTTAATGGCCTAATTGTTATTTACAGTGCTTATTCAGCTTTAGTGTCATAAGTATAAAACAGATAAGTTACATATTTTCGGACCGAACTTTTTCAATTCAATTAATTTATTTTTCATTAAAAATCAAAGTAAACAATACATGAAAAGTGATCAGCAAAATCGGAAGGACCTAAAGATGGGGCCCTGTACAAAAGTAAACAAACAAGCAAATGAGAACAACAAATATTGTAAAACTAATCAGAACAAACATACAGCCAACCTCATTCATTCACATGCACACGGACACAACAGCACACACCGCAGGCAGAACAGTGTACAGAACTCTTCATTAATACTACTTATTGTCTGACTGTTTATTCATAATTTTATTTCTACCATGTAATTGTTACATCAACAAAATTTAAATGAACTTTACATATGCGTAAGTACAGATAATTTAGGCCAATGTCTTTTTTTGCAGTCCTAGAATAGTTGATGTTCATCATCTGCTTAAAATGTAATCATTTCGTAATATCTTCATTTCGGTTGCATAATGTCATATTGCAGGATATAACGATGAAGGAGAAGAGATCTTCTGTATCCTACTGCCAGATCCCGAAAGAATTAACGTTCTCTGTAGAGTCAAAAACAAGGGACCTAAATATTGTGTTCAACGACGGGACGAACAAACACGAAAGAACGGTAAATATGCCTGAATTATATTCCATAAGGTCTGTTGAAGAATAATGGTCGACAAAGGAGTTAGGATTTAACTCCTTGGATGTTCATTTTTAAAACTGATTTGTTATTATTTTACAGACCTACTTCGTTTCCAGATAAACATTCATTTTTCAAGGTGATTTCTATAAATGCAACAATCAAACATTCACTGAATGATCCAACATCTTCCTTATTTCGAAATTGGAGGATATCCTCAAATCAAATATAATTATTCCCTCTCTCGTTCTATTCTCTCCCTCACACAATCACCTCCTTACATAATGCTGTCATGTCTACTATCATTATCAGTATTATATCATTATTATTGGTGTTGTTGTTATTGTCCTTGCTGTTATTATTATCACTATCATTCGATTGTTATTATTATCATCGTTATCATAATTATTCCCATGATATTCAAACGAAGATGACTATCGAGAGTATACTAAGTGGAAAGTGCAGCCCTCTGAACTTCGAGCTTGAGTTCTCTCCTGAAGAGAAAGGAAAGAAGAACGTCCATATCGACATACTACAAGGGTCAGCAACACGTGCAGAAAGAGAGTTGTTCATTTCCATAGAGGGTAAGCCTATATTATCATGAAGGAGGATATTATGTGTATTTCACTTCATCATATGTAGCCAGGTACATGTATCTTACGTAAATCATTTCTGTAACGAGTTACCACAAAGACCTTACACAAGTCTGAAATACCCTACATACCGGTTAGTCAAGTCTGTATCATGTTATCTTGAATACCCTACATAAGTTATTTATAGTAACCATTGATCTCAAAGACCGAACATCAGTCATTTATGTCAATAGTAATCTCATAGTCCCTACTCATTTTAATTTACGTAACTCCAATGTATTTCAGTTTTTCTGCTAATTCAATAAGACTCATTTAAAAGAGCTTTAAAGTCTCCAATATAGCACCCACAAAAAGAACATTCTTAAAGAATAGCTGTAGGGTAGCCCTGTTCAAACCTGAACTCTGTTTCTAACAAATTTGTATGCATTCTCGTATCTTCTGAAAGTCTACAAAAAATGGTTTGTAAACAAAACCATTGAATTATGATTATTTATCTCCTACAACACATCTACTTATAATTATCTTAAACATAGCAATTCCGAATACTGTAAACAAAAATGTAGTCCTATCGTATTTCTTTATTTCGTTAATGCAGATGAACCGGATTATGCAGTCGATCACTCAGATTCGTAAGTAAACGAAAATCACTATCCATCACCTATGTCTTATAGCTTAGAGGCTATTAAATGGAGCTTGAGAGTTGAGACACGGCTTCTCCATAACTTCCTGTCTTCAGTTGTTCTAGTACGGTAGTTGCTACATGCCTTGTGGTAACTCTTTTTTGAAAGTGGTATGATGAGTGATAATTTCCATGCAAATGGCAATGCACCAGTTCTCCACACCTTGTTGAAAAGATTTGTGTCTTTTAAGATTTCATCTTTTAAGCTTCTAACAGCTTCTATGATCTTCAACCTCATACTGAAGAATTGGTTGGTCTTTCTTCTGCTCAATACATGTGACTGACCTCAGAATATCTAGTAGTTAATGATATGTTGGTAATTAATCATGGAGTTCATCGCAATATCCCTTCCACCTACTCCGAACAGCCTGCTGTTCTGTAAGGGTGTTGCCATTTCTGTATTTGATAGGGTCTAGCTGTCATTCACATCATGATAATCTTTGAGAATGTACAATTAGACTGAGCATTTATCATTCTTGACGCGTAACCCGTCGCTAAAAAGGTCCAATAAAATACCCGTAAGTGCATGGCTTCCGAGCGACAACTGACTTTTTGTAGTGATAGTGATGATGGTGATTTATAAAAGGACACGAATTCATAACAATACTTTCTAAAGAAATATACCAAACCTCTATCAGCTTGTTTTGGTTCTTTAAAAAAAATAAAAATGAATTTACTTACCTACAGGCAGGGGCATTTCCAGTATGTATCCAACAATCTTCTCGAGATCCTGGCCGATGTGATCCGTACATCAAAGGATGTAATATCCTTTGGTTACCAGCTTGGCTTCTCTTATTCCTCCGTGATGAAATACTCTAGGTCAGGCTTTGGTGAGATGCTACGAGACTGGAGACGGCAGGTTCGACCTAGTGAGCAGGTAGATGAACTTCGAAGGGCATTGCAAAATGCTGGGTTAGGCGTTGCAGCTGAGGTAACCTTACATTAACGTAAGTACCGTATTCTTTGGGGCTTTGTAAGACTAAACATTTCCCGTGTATTGTTAGAAAGATGGGAATATATTTTCGAACTCCCTTCTACTAAACCATAGCCAAAGAAACTAATGAAATATTTTCAGCTGAAGTATTTGCAGCGAAGCAATCTTAAATGTTCTCGATTCAGAGAGCTCGAACCATTTGAAATACTGCCAAGCATGTGTAGGTACCCATTTAAAACGAACTGAAAGGAACAAAATAACTGACTTGGGGAAACAAACTTGACCTATATTGCAAGCACCTAGCAAGGTTATAACCTGGGACCTCCCACATGATAGTCCAGTTCGACACGCTAACTTTGATTGCCCTTTTGGCGTCTTAATAGTCAAGAGCCAAAAATGTACCACAATGCTCCCAAATCCCTTAATCAATGCCTCTCGCACACCTTTGCGTATTTGGCTTGCGTATTGCTGCGTATTTATGGCTAGCCGTTTTAACATGTATGTAATCCTATTTCTTGATTTCAAGAATTGAATTCTTGATATCAAGAAATCGAGCGTTAATAATCATTACTTCGAATGTTTCCAAGCATTGAATTATAATAAAAATTTCCAATCAAAGTTGCACCTTTGCAAAAATGAAAATAAAATTACTTTTGTTTAATCTTCGCACAGCTACTTTAAACACTGGCTGTACATTTCTAACGACAACTGCAACACAAATGATTAAGAAAGTAATAAGTTTCAATAAACGAATTCCTGAATATTCGAATTATTGAAAGTTCTTCCCCAATTTTCGTTTGTAAACCATCAGTTTGTAACACGTAAAATACTCATAACAATTTGATGTTCTTTCTTCTTTATTCCGTTTTATTGAATAACAGGAGAAGCATTACACATGTCAGACAAGCATGGAAGTCAAATGAGTAAGGAACCTTGTCATAGAGATGTTTATTATCACCAACAACCAAGAAGGGATTCACTTGATTTATGAATTCAGCTGAGAAGCCTAGGTCTTGACAAACATGTATCATAAGTCTGCATGATTCTCAGCCTGAATCTACAACTTGCTGTTTCTTCCATACCCAATGCTTGTAGTAATGTAGTCATTTTAAACTTATCTTGAGCTCTGGGAGTCGTATTTTGAGAGAAAATTGCAATTATTTTTTCTGGATTGTTTATCCTGCAGTAGATTGGTTGTTTGAACCAATGAAATAAAAACAAACGCACAAAAACTTACTGGGAATCATCTTCGATGAAAACCACAACTCCTATTTGCACATAATGACCTTTGTTAAGCACATGTACATGGTGTCATGCCTACTTACCCGAATTTCCCCATCTGTCTATGCTCATAACTCAGCCACTATACATTTTATACCAAAAATGTTTGGCTCATGTCATTTATCTGTAATCTTAAACAATTCAGTGTTAAGTTTTGTTGGATTCTGTGAGAATTAATTGTTCATATTTATCAGAACTCAATTTTATCTTTCAGCTACATATGATAATGATTTATTTTAAATTATTAGTTTCATTGCTAAATATGGCGGTTTATATATGGAGTATTAAGAGTGGTAAAAATATATAGGATGTATGTGTTGGGGGATATGCAAAATAAGGTCCTGTTTGGGACACGTGCTTTGTAGGTCTTATTATTTAACTTCCTTCCTTCCCTCAACGATATCTAACATAATTCAGTATGCCAAATTCAGTTCTACTGTCTCTCATGTTGTTGCAATGTTTTGCTCCTCCCCCGCTCTCTGTAGAACTGTCACTTTATCCACCCAACTTATCTTTGCCATCTTCCTTCACATTTGAATGTCAAAACTCTCAAACGTTTTTATGTCTGCCATTTCAGAGTCAATGCCTTAAATCCATAGAGCAGCACACTCCAAATCATTTACATGTGACAACAAATGCATTAGATATTTTCGTTATCGAAAGGTTGTATGAATTCCGTTCCAGTTCTGTTTCAACAATGTACGTGATATAGTAAAAGCAGTATAAATATATTTTGTTATTACAAGGTTCTAAGATGACGTTCACCTGGTTTACTACGATGATCATGTACATTAGGTATTAAATGGAATGAATATATGCGTTATTATAAGGTTGCATGAAAACGGTTCTGGTTTAGGCTACAATCAAGTATATATATAAAGAAGCTTAATAATTTCAGAGGATATTTTCTTTATTCCATGATTGTATGTAAACCTTTGCAGTTCTCTTGCTACAATAATCATATACATAGGATGATAATTACAGAATAAATGTTATTAGCTGTATGAATACTGTTTCAGTTCCGCTACTACTATAATCATATATATACAATCATACTTATAGAAAATATTTCCTGAGTTGTAAGGATACTGTTTTATTTCTATTGCTACAATACTAATGTACATATCAAAGGTAATAAATACAATAAATATATAGTGATTTGCTAGAATTATCCTGTAAATAAGACCACAATAAATAATTACGGACCACATCTTCTTTACTATAAGGCTATATAACTAATGTTTTATTTGTATTGCTTAACTGGACATGTATATAAGACAATAATTACCGGATATCTTTTCTTACTTGCACGGGTTTTATGAGAACTGCTCACTTGTTTGACTACAATGATCATGCTCGTGAGGTGATGACTGAAATGAATATATGCGTTATTATAAGGTTGTATGAAAACGGTTTTAGGTGTTTGGCTACAATAAACATGTATATAAGGTAGCTTAATAATTTCAGAGGATATCTTCTTTATTGCAAGGTTGTTCCAGAACTTTTGCTGTTCTGTTGCTACAATAACCAATCCATATACGTTTGATAATATTATAAAAGATGTTTTCTTTGCTATATTAATCATATACTTATGATAATAATTACAGAAGATTTGTTTTTGTTGAATCTTGTATGAATACTGTTTCAGTTTTATTGCTACAATGATGATGTATATAAGGTAGTATATACAATGAATATGATTCTTTATGAGGTGGTTTGAGATCAGAGATTCACAGTATTTACATATTCAACATATTAAATAAAATTATCTTAGAAATAATAGAGAAGGGGAGGGAAATGGCTACTTATGGGCCAGGGTTCGCAAAGTGATATGCTTCACTGCTGCTAAGAGGCATGCGCCCCCCCCCCCTCCCCAAGGCTGATTGACTAGTTTTTCATTTGTATTGCTACAATGGACCTGTATATAAGACAATAATTACAGGATATATTTTCTTTATTGCAAGGTTTTATGAGGACCGCACATGTGTTCGACTACAATAATCATGTACATGAAGTGATAACTTATATGAATATATGCGTTATTATAAAGTTGTATTACAACGGTTTTAGATGTATGGCTACACAAAACATGTATATAAGGTAGCTTAATAAGTTCAGATGATATATTGTTATTGCAAGGTTTTATGAAGACTGCCCATTTGTTCGAACACAATGATCATGTACATGAAGTGATAACTGAAATGTATATATTCGTTATTTTATGGGTTTTAAGAAATCGGTTTTAGATGTATATGGCTACAACAAACATGTATATAAGGTAGCTTAATAATTCCAGAGGATTTTTTTTTTTTTGGCAAGTGGTTTGAGAACTTTTGCTGTTCGGTTGCAGCTTGCAACAATAATCATATACATATAACAATAATTACTGAATATATTTTCTCTGTTGTATGAATACTGTTTCAGTTCTTACATTAATCATATACATATGTTACAGAAGGTTTTTTAGTTGTATGAATACTGTTTCAGTCAAATTGCTACAATGATAATGCACAAAAGGTAGTACATACAATAAATATATGGTTCATCATAAGGTTGTTTGAAAACTGTTCAATTAGTATTGCTAGAATAGTCACGTTAATAAGACAATAATTACAGACCAAATTGTATTCATTGCACAGTTTTATGAGGACGTTTCATTTCTTTTACTATTACAATGATCGTTTCCATTAGATAATAACTGAAATGAATATAGTTATGCGGTTGTATGAATATATAAGGTTGTATGAAAACGGATCTATAGTTGTATTGCTTCAACAATAATTTATATATGATAGCTTAATAATTCCATATGATATTTTGTTTATTTCAATGCTGTTCCAAAAAAAATGCCGTTCTGTCGCTACAATAATCATATGAATATGATAAAACATGTAAATACGGAATATATTCTGTGTTGTATGAATACTGTTTCAGATCTGTTGCTAGAAAAAACATGTACATAAAATAATATTAAAGAATACGTTTTCTTTATTGTATAAATACTGTTTCAGTTCTATTGCAACAATACTATTGCACATAAGGTAGTACATAAAATGAATATAATATATGGTTCATCATAAGGTTGTTTGAAAACTGTTTAATTTGTATTGCTAGATTAATCATGCAAATGAGAAAAATAATTACAGACCGAATTTTCTTTATTATACGGTTGTATGACTAGTGTTTCATTTGTATTGACATTAGTCATGTATAGACTACAATAATCACAGGATATACTGTATGTTCTTCATTGCAAGGTTTTATGAGGATTGCTCATTTGTTTTACTACAATGATTGTGTACATTAGGTAATAACTTAAATGAATATATGCGTTATTATATGGTTATATGAAAATGGTTTTAGATGTAGTATGGCTACAAAAATTATGTAAATAAGGTTACTTAATAATTCCAGAGGATGTTTTCTTTATTGCAAGGTTGTTTGAAAACTTCGCTGATCCGTTGCTACATTAATCATATATATATGATAATATGATAATAGTTACAGAAGATTTTGTAGTTGTATGAATACTGTTTCAGCCATATTGCTACAACGATAATGTACATAAGGTAATACATACAATAAATATATGGTCAATCATGAGGTGGTTTGAAAACTGTTCAATTTGTATTGCTAGAATTGTCACATTAATAAGACAACTAATTACAGACCAAATTGTATTCATTGCACAGTTTTATGAGAACGTTTCATTTCTTTTACAATGATCGTGTACCTTAGGTAATAACTGAAATGAATATATGCGTTATAACAAGGTTGTATGAAAACGGATCTAGTTTAATGTTACAACAATACCAATTACCAGGTCCCTCGGAGAGGACCTAAAGCCGTCGGCCGTCTGGTTGCTTACTTACAAGCATTTATGCTTTCTTAGCAGTCAGGTAAAATAACCACTACCGTAGTTTATACAAGAAAACTTAATAATTCCATATGATATTTTGTTTTAATATTTCGATGCTGTTTAAACAAAAATTGCCGTTCTGTCGCTCTAATAATCATATGAATAGGATATGTAATTACGGAAAATATTTTGTGATGTATGAAAAATGTTTCAGTTCTGCTGCTATAATAATCATATAAATGATAATTTCAGAAGATATTTTCCTTGTTTTATGAATACCTTTTCAGTTTTATTCCTACAATGACCATTTACATATGAAAATAAAATAGTAATATCTTTTGTTATTGTAAGGTTGGATGAATACAGTTTTAGTTCCGTTGTTACAATAATCATAAACATGGTAATAACTACATTAGATAGCATTTGTTGTTTCATGAATACCAGTTCAGTTCTATTGCTGCAATAATCAATTACATATGACAATAATTACAGAAGGTATTCTATTTTGTTGTATGTTCTCTTTCATTTTTTTTTTGCAACAATGATCATTTACATTAGTTAATGAATGTATGCGTTATTATAAGGTTGCACAAAAACCCTTCTAGTTGTATGGATACAATAATCATGTATATAAGATAGTTTAATAATAATTTCAGAGGATATTTTCTTATTGCACGGTTGTATTGAAACCTTTTTTTTTTCTGTTCTATTTTTGCAATGATCATGCACATTACGTAATAACTGCAGTAAATATGTGCATTACTATCGAGACTTTTATTTGTGTATGAACACTTTTCCAATTGTACTGCAACAACGATCATGTACATTATATGAATAATAGGAGCGCCTATAATGTTGTTATTGTAAATTTGTGTGAAAACTGTTTCCGTTGTATTGCAACAATCATAAGTTGTGTGGTATAGGCTAACTTTGATTTGAGAGTTTATCATTCATTTTATAAAGGCAGAAGAATATCATTGGAGCAATGATACTTTAAGACGACTGCTCATTTAAATGCTATCATATTCAAAATATAACAAAGTGGCTTCAGTTTTTGAAAGAAGTTTTGATGTCACATGTGTGATATCCCATACGTGCCACATGTATGTGAGGTGTTTTTCTATTTTTCATATTCTGTTCAGTTTTTAGCAAGATTGCATATCGTTATGATTTGCATATATGTGTTCTTTTTCTTGTAATAGTTTATGTCAGGTGATATGGTCCTTCATGGTTTAGTCTCCAAAAGGAATTGATATTATTATATAGTTTTTCTATTTTGTATTAATTGTTTTCAACATACTTTATATATTAGCTATAGCAATTTTTTGTTTTCTTTCGTAATTTTAGTTTACTACTAACTCAAAATTATACAACGTTACTGATATGTCTATAACGTTGATTTTGTCATGGTTCCAATACCAAGATGTACAGCAGTACTAAAACCAACATATAATCCTTAATAAATATGTTTGAAAACATGTGATTTATAAACCTGAAAGCGAATCAACCACATGTATATTCTTATTAACATTATCAACATTTTCCAATGACTTGCAGACACTTTTGTTTACAATGCACTTGCCAAAACAAGTACTTGAATTTATGTTTATGATGTCTCGACGTTGTTTCTGTTGAAAAGCAACAATATTCAAGTTAATACAAATGATTGTTCGGGAACGCATACGGATGGCGCCCTGCCGCTCGTTGATTTTTTTTCTTTCGAGTCTTGCGCATCTTTTAAAACATTTTCTTTGAAAATCGGGGTAGAGTTACAAAGTCACGTGACCTTTTGTCTTTGCATGTCAGCCCGAAAATCGCTCATTTTTGTGATTTGTGTACAAAACATATGGAAATGTCATTTTTCCTAAAAAGAGATAAAACATTGGTTAATGGGTCTTGTTTAAAGTTTAGATGTTTGTTTTGGGAGTCAAAATAGTAGAATTGTAGTTAGAAATAATTTTTTTATTTTATTTTTTTTTTAAATACAAAAGTTGAAAAAACGACGAAATACATAAGAAATTATCAAAACAAGAGATAATTACATAAGGAATAACCTAGCTCTTCAAATTTTTGTTGTCGTATTATTGTTTCAAATGGACTAACGAATACATGTAGTGAAAAAGAATGCTTAAATATAAAGAATTTTCCAGAAAATTAGATTTACCATGGTATTCTATACACTTCACTTGACATGCGTGCCCCCCCCCCCCCCCCTCCGGTCGTATCAAGACCTCAAATAGGCCGGCTTTTTTTAGGGTTAAACCATAGTAAGGTTGTAGAAAAGACGTTTCGGGGCTGTTGTATCGCTGATCATGTACATACGACGATACATACATTATTTTTTGTATAATATTAAGTTGTGGTCAAAGTTGCAGTTGTGGTTCCGCAGTGACCATTTACGTTAATACTGTTGTAATAAAGTAATAAATATAGCAAAAGTTGTGCGTATAGTGATCATACAAAGCCGCGATTTGAGTGAATTGTCAAATTGACCCCCACCCGAAGTGTAAATCCAAATTTTAACAGTCAAGTTGGATTTAGGCTGCTGAATACATTTCATCTTTAAAAAAAAAAAAGGCCCAATCCATCTAGGCTAACACTCATTTCAGAATTGGGTTGAGTCTGCAAAGTTGATTGACACACACACTTTGTTCTTACATTTGCGTAATTAAAATAAGAAATCAAATCAACGACCTTCTGCAAAGCAGAATGGGAACCAAAGGTAAACGAAAAGCGTTTTTCGGATTTAAAAAACCTCCCATTAACATTTAAATGCCCCAGAAAATATTGCGAACGCCTTGAGGGGAATCCCCCCCAAAATAACCTTTAGAATACCAGCTAGAATAATGTATGGAATTTACGTGCAGGGTCTGAATAAAAGTGCTTTAATGGCACAGTATGGGTTATCACACAAATGTGCATGAAATCACACCCAATCATGTTGACTAAGTTGTAACATTAGCCTTGCTGGAAGACGAATTGGCGAAGCTTTTTAGTTCTTAAGAGGGTGCTGTGACAAATTAAAAGGCTAAACAACATTTATCTAGTAGACTATAACCCGGTGCACAGCCCCCTCCCAATGACTGAGCTCACACTTCGCTACTGATTGGAATAATTGCCTTGAAGAAAAAACAGTGGGAGGGGGGATGGGCGATGCGGACGCACCCCACCCCCTTTGTTACGGCCCTGAGTATCTTATATTCGACTCAAACAAACACGAAGTTATGTTTCATTTATTTGATTATTATGCCCATATAACTGATGTACTTATGGATTATGGGTTAGCAAAACTCAAAACGACACCATTTTTTCATTTAATTTCACTTTATATTCTTCTTAAGACGGTTGTGCAAGTGTTACATACACCCATCCATGTAAAAGATTTTGAAGAGCAGAACTAATCAGGCGCGGAAGAGGATTTTGTTTTAGAGAAAAAAAAGGGGGAAACACTCAATGTTCCTAGAGTTTGCCGTCAAGTCAGGAAAGGATCATACAGATTTTCGGTCAATTTATTCTCTTACAAGCAACAACAAAAGAAAAAAAGAAGATAGACAAACAAAAAAGTAATCGCCTAATGCCCCAATCGATTCAAAAGGCACCTGAAGAATGTAATTAGTTTTCTACGCTTGCTTGTTTTATTTGTATCGGAATGGACCCCCCCCCCTTAACAAAATCATGGATGGGCCCCACAGGTAGATCACTAGGTCTTGCTCGTTAAACGGGGAATCCCCACCAATACAAGGACGTTAGAACTTCCCAAACATTGTAAAATCATGTCACACAAGTATTCATGCGTGAATGACTATTGGTGAGTTTTTAACTTTCCCAGTTGAAAGAATAATGCTGGCGCCATGCGACTTCCCTCATTTTTCCCCATTAATTTGAAGTGTAATTATAAGATATACAAACTGTCTATATTTTGCAGACTTATAAGACATCTATTAAAATATCATGTAATAGCGTCGATTTTTACTGATTTCATATAATAAATAAAGAGGGAGAAAATAATTGTGCTCTTGTATTCGTATAAAACATTTTTATGTTATACAAAGGGAATAGAGTTTTGAGAAAAATACGTTGGAGCATTATGATAATAAACTCATAATAACAAAGAGCGCCATCAAGCGATGAGAGAGCCACAATAGCATTCTATGAAACTACCCTGTTGAAGAAAAAAATCATGAATAAATAAATAAATAAATATTCATTTAAACAACAAAATGCATCTCTCTTCACCTTCATGCCTTCCCCCTCTCTCTCTCTCTCTCTCTCTTTCTCTCTTTCTCTCTCTCTCTCTCTCTCTTTCTTTCCCCATCTCTCTCATGTACATTCCTATCATACCGCTTGGGTGGGCGGGCGGGGGGGGGGGGGGGGGTTACGATAAGAATGAGATACTTATTACTTAATTCGTTGTAATGTCCACTATTTGCCCAGCAATTTGTGGGATACTCTCTATTTATTATCAGCCAAATTAGTAATCCTTTCAAACCTTTCAAAGATATTTTCATAATGTAAAATGAAATGCAACTGTCTAAGAAAGGAAGGTTTGAAACATATAATCCTGGTAGGCGTGTCGTCATTTCGAAGAAACTCGAATTGAAAAGTTATGTTTATAAATTTAGCGTTAATTTTCGTGGAGTAGAATTCCTAATACTTGCGTTAACTGGTAACAATGTGGATGGGTATGTGCCTTCGTTAGCTATTCTGTGAATCCCTCACTGAAACTGAGTTCGCCGTATTCCGCGTCTTTTTTTCTTCTTTTTTTTTTGTTCGGTTAAAGTAAGATCGAAAGAGCGCCCTCATTCAAATATCATTTGCCCGCCAATGTGTGAGCCCGACATTCCATTCACTTTTTTTTTTTCTTATTCTTTTCTTACTCTCTCTCTCTCTCCCTCTCTCTCTCTCTCTCTCCCTTTCTCTTTTATTCTCTCCACCTCTCTTTGCACAAACTTTTAATTTGCTCCCCTCACTCTCTGTTACTCTCACCCCTCCTATTCTGTTCTCCTTCGGTGAAAGTAAGATCGAAAGAGCGCCCTCATTCAAATATCATTTGCCCGCCAATGTGTGAGCCCGACATCCATTGACTGCTTTTGTTATTCTTTTCTTACTCTCTCTAGCTCTCTCTCTCTCTCTCTCTCTCTCCCTTTCTCTTTTATTCTCTCCACCTCTTTTTACACACACTTTTAATTTGCTCCCCTCACTCTCTGTTACTCTCACCCCTCCTATTCTATTCTCCTTCGGTGAAAGTAAGATCGAAAGAGCGCCCTCATTCAAATATCATTTGCCCGCCAATGTGTGAGTCCGACATCCATTCACTGCATTTCTATTCTTCTCTTTCTCTCTCTCTTTCTCTCTCTCTCTCTCTCTCTCTCTCCATCTCTCTCTCCCCTTTCTCTTTTATTCTCTCCACCTCTCTTTGCACACAATTTTAATTTGCTCCCCTCACTCTCTTTTACTCTTACTCCTCCTATTATCCCTCTTTCATCCTTTCTTACTTCCCTGCTAATTCAGCAAATTTCCTGATAATCGTTTTATTGCAGACAGTTTCTATGAAATATGTAAGTGGTCGCAAATGCGGTCATTGCTATAAATAACTAAAAATATCGAAAGTAAACGCATAAGCATCAGAGGGTTCAAACATAATACCACATATCACTACTATAAGGGAGTTTACAGATACAATCTGCGCATGGGCAGATAAAGGTCATTTGTACCAAAAAGGTAAAACCCACCAGAGATGAATACTGGATATGCGCTCATGAAAGTTATGTAATACTATTCATTTATGCACCAACGGTACATTCTAAGATACGCAGGTGGAAGTATTCCTTTCAAGAGGGCAAACAAAAGGTATTCATGAAGCACATCTAGGACTTTGGCAGTTATTATTCTAAGATGCTCAAAGTGGAACTTCTCCATGTGTAAAAGATCTGTGGATATTTGGGGTCATTTGTACCACGTGCTATCTGTAAACTCCCTTATTCGAACGTTTCAACACAATGGCCCGAATTCACAAAGGAGGTTTGTCGGCGAACCTAGGTTTTCGTGCGTCATATGACGCTTTTCGACGCGTTTTTACAAACTATGTTTGTATAAAAAAAAAACGCGTCAAAACGCATCGTATGACGTACATAAACCTAGGTTTGTCGACAAACCTCCTTTGTGAATTCGGGCCTATATGTCTGCCATTACCGTATAAAGAAAGGCTTGAAATAATAATAATAATAAGAAGAATTATGATAATTGAATAAATAAATGAATGACAACTGAGCGCAACAATAGTCACTCGCGGCTTCACTTAGCTGTATTATAAGATACATACATTTGAAGTGTATTCGAATTTAAGCCATCATTAAGCAAAACAAAGTACTGTTTTTTAGTAAACAGAGTTGGGTAAAGTTGCAAACAGACAGGTTAGGTAAATGGGGAACTTGTACGTTTGTTGGGTACAATTAAAGTCAATATAAAGTTCATCTTTCCAAACAGAAATGCATGTTCCCTTTTTTAAACCTTCCCCATTGTTTTAGAGAGAAGGAAGTTCAACATGATTCATTTGCAGATTATTAAAGGTAAAGACCAGTTATGGTCATGCGATTGCATTGTGAAAGAAACGTTGTGGAACCGATCAGAAAAGGTTGATCATCTAGCATCTAGCATCTGCAAGGTTCTGGAATCTTCAAAATGATAAGAAATTTGGCCCATTTTTCGTAAAGTTACATGCACTATACACAGAGAGATATATATGGGACTACCCTTTATCTCTCACAGACCACGAGAGAAACAAATTTACCAAATATATGAATTAGTAGGCGGTTTCCCGGCAAATTTTTTATCATCATGTATTAGTCAAAACATATTCTTCCACATGATTGGTAATGAGAGCTTCCATTTCATTTTTTGAAATTGGGGCGTTTCCAATACTGGTCTTTACCTTTAACTTCTGGCAACATGCCAATGAGAAATCAAATCATGCTAAAATTGGCATTCATAAACGGTACACAATGTACACAAGTCAAAGGACTTTATGATCTTAGACATAAGAATACACAAGCCATGATATTGTAAACGACATGAACTAAAGTCTGATATCAGACGGTTATATATTCATGAAGTTGTAAAGCAATATTTATTCTACATTTGTGTCATGTATGTTCTGAAACAAGTAATATGCTTCAAAGGTTAAGTTACTCATTGATGTATACTATCATAAAATTCAATCGTACTTGGTGTTAACCCTCACGGCGGCTTACCGTGGTAAAAGTAAACAAGCCATAAGTCATAACCTGTAAATATGGACATTGAATTTCATGACTATCGAATTATGTTCCATATCCAAATGTTCATTCATATGCAACCCATCAAGAGAAAAGTCTCATTTATATGTACTCTTGTAAAATTTACATCGTCTCTGACGTTATTAATTTATGCTGGGATAACACCTTGTAGTCATCAAGATGAACAATTTACATATTTTTTTGTTTTGTTATCTAGGTTTAAAAAGCTCTGTCGTAATTTGTTTATATTTTTTTATATTGAATAACACTTTTCAAAAACCCTGGTGCTCAGTCACCGATGACAAAAATATTATGAATAGGTTTTCATTAGATAAGGAATGAAATTGGGGCGTTTCCAATACTGGTCTTTACCTTTAACTTCTGGCAACATGCCAATGAGAAAACAAATCATGCTAAAATTGGCATTTATAAACGGTACACAATGTACACAATTCAAGGGACTTTATGATCTTAGACATAAGAATACACAAGCCATGATATTGTAAACGACATGAACTAAAGTCTGATATCAGACGGTTATATATTCATGAGGTTGTAAAGCATTATTTATTCTACATTTGTGTCATGTATGTTCTGAAACAAGTAATATGCTTCAAAGGTTAAGTTACTCATTGATGTATACTATCATAAAATTCAATCGTACTTGGTGTTAACCCTCACGGCGGCTTACCGTGGTAAAAGTAAACAAGCCATAAGTCATAACCTGTAAATATGGACATTGAATTTCATGACTATCGAATTATGTTCCATATCCAAATGTTCATTCATATGCAACCCATCAAGAGAAAAGTCTCATTTATATGTACTCTTGTAAAATTTACATCGTCTCTGACGTTATTAATTTATGCTGGGATAACACCTTGTAGTCATCAAGATGAACAATTTACATATTTTTTTTTTGTTATCTAGGTTTAAAAAGCTCTGTCGTAATTTGTTTATATTTTTTTATATTGAATAACACTTTTCAAAAACCCTGGTGCTCAGTCACCGATGACAAAAATATTATGAATAGGTTTTCATTAGATAAGGAATGAATGACTCTTCATCATGAAATAGTGTTATTTGTGACACTGGCACGACACTCATTGGCGTGGGGTGTATGTGTATATCTTATTTGTGACACTGGCAGGACACTAATTAGCGTGGGATCCAGGGGGTGAAGCCCCCAGAAGCTCAGGGTTTAACGCATTGTATAACAGTTATATAAGCATTCAGGGGCCCGCCTTAGAACCCGTGGTGAGATCGAGAGGGCGGAGGCCCCGGAAACTTGGGGTTTTAGGCATTTAATTACGGTCAGATGAACATATTTTGATACCTTATTTGTGACACTGGCAGGACACTAATTAGCGTGGGGTCCAGGAGGCGGAGCCCCCGGAAGCTCAAGGGTTCTAGGCATTAAATTAAGGTCAGAATAGTATTCAGGGGCCCGCCTTAGAGTCCTTGGTGGGGTCCAGAACCCCCGGAAGCTCAGGGGTTATAGGCGTTTAATCACGGTCAGATGAGCATTTTTCTGATACCTTACTATTTTGTGACACTGGCAGGACACTAATTGGCGTGGGTACAGGGGGCGGAACCCCCAGAAGCTCAGGAGTTTTAGGCATTTCTTTTTAATATATTTTTTTAAGTTGGGGGAGCTCGAGGCCCCCGAGCCCCGCCGTTTATCGGCCTCTGACATGTAGGCCTCTAAATAAGCATATTTCTTGCTTGACTGTAAATTTAGGAATTTGTCATTTTCCAACAAACGCATAACAAAGTATATATATACTATAATTTACTAAAAACTGAGGAAAAATCTCGGAAACTTAAGTCATTTCAGCAACATTTGTAAATCACCGGTTTTATTTGGGGGCGGGGGGGATGCCTCCCCAAGCCCCCCTCAGATGATTGATCTACACCTTGTTGATTGAAAAATCGCAACTGATTTCCCCTACCTTTCTTCTTTCTCCTTTTTTCTTTCCCTTTCTCTCTTCTTTCCCTTCCCTTTCCCGTCCTTCTCCCTCTCTTTTTAATTTCCTGGGGGGGGGGGGGAGAAGGGGGGAGGCAAGAGCCTTTCGACCCCAATCCACACGTTGTTGGCGGGAAAATTGAAACTGTTATCCCCCTTCTTTTCTTTTCTTCTTCCTCTGTTTTTCCCTTCCCTTTATCTCCTCTTTTCCTTTTTTCTTTCCCTTTCCTTCCTTCTTTCTTATTTTGTTGATGGGGGGGGGGGGGGGAGGAGGCAACAGCCTGAGAGGCAAGGCCCTTTTGGTCCCCCGATCTCCTTCTTCCCCCTTCTTTCTTTCCCTTTCTCTCCTCTTTCCCTTTCCCTTTTCCTTCTTTTTCTTCTCTCTCTCTCTCTCTCTCTCTTTACGGGGGGGGGGGGGGGCAAGGCAAGGCCCGCTCGGCCCCCTGGATCCGCGCCTGTTGTATTTATTGAAATGTTGATTGCTGCTGATTGATGATTTAAAAAAAAGAGAGAAAAAGAGAAGCCTAACCTTTGAATAGGAAGGACAGATATTTGAATTACCTTGAATATTTGCATTACGATTTAGTTTACTGCACAGGACTTTGAAACTTATTGAAAACGACAAAAATACAATTGCACAATGCGCTTCTGTTTTTTGAAGAAAAGAGATCAGTTTAGTGTATGCTTATGCTCTTAACGTACGAAATGCAACCGGACTATCTGCCACAAAATAATAGATAATTAATCGTAACATTTGAAAGTGTAATGGAAGAAGTGAATCATTACAAGGAACTGTGCTAAATTAGAATGTCTGGCAAACCGGTGCATGCTTCTTAAAGTATGGAGGACATTAATCAACAGCTTAATGAGGCAGCATTGAGGGGTGAAATCAAAAGCGTCAAAAAACTGTTACAAAGGGGTTCTAACATAAACCACACAGACCAAGGAGGAAACACACCCTTAAACACGGCGGTCCTGTATGGCCAGTATAATGTCATCGAGTATCTCATGAAAAATGGAGCTGAGGTGAATAAAGGAGATAATGCAGGTTCTACTGCATTACACAGAGCTGCTCATAATGGTCATCTTGAAGTCACTAAATATGTCATCGGTTACGGAGCTGAGGTGAATAAAGAAGATAATAAAGGTCGGAATGCATTACATATTGCTGCTCTTGAAGGTCACCTTGATGTCACCAAATATCTCATCAGTCAAGGAGCTGAGGTGAATAAGGGAAATGATATTGGTTTGACCGCATTACACACTGCTGCTCACAATGGTCAGCTTGATGTCACCAAGTATCTCATCAGTCAAGGAGCTGAAGTAAATATGGGAGTGAATAACGGATGGACTGCATTACACAGTGCTACTCAGCAGGGTCGTCCTGATGTCACTAAATTTCTCATCAGTCAAGGAGCTGAGGTGAATAAGGGAAATGGTATTGGTTTGACTGCATTACACACTGCTGCTCACAATGGTCATCTTGATGTCACCAAATATCTCATCAGTCAAGGAGCTGAAGTAAATATTGGAACAAATGACGGATGGACAGCATTACACAGTGCTACTCAGCAGGGTCGTCCTGATGTCACTAAATTTCTCATCAGTCAAGGAGCTGAGGTAAATAAGGGAAATGGTATTGGTTTGACTGCATTGCACACTGCTGCTCACAATGGTCATCTTGATGTCACCAAATATCTCATCAGTCAAGGAGCTGAGGTAAATATTGGAACAAATGACGGATGGACTGCATTACACAGTGCTACTCAGCAGGGTCGTCCTGATGTCACTAAATTTCTCATCAGTCGAGGAGCTAAGGTGAATAAGGGAAATGATATTGGTTTGACTGCATTACACACTGCTGCTCACAACGGTCATCTTGATGTCACCAAATATCTCATCAGTCAAGGAGCTGAGGTGAATAAGGGAGATGATTACGGTCGGATTGCATTACACGGTACCGCTTTTAATGGTCATCTTGATGTCACCAAATATTTCCTCAGTCATGGAGCTGAAGTGAATAGGAGAGATAATGACGGTTGGACTGCATTTACCCTTTCTGCTCAGGAGGGTCATCTTGATGTCACCCAATATCTCATCAGCCAAGGAGTTGAGGTGAATCAGGAAAATGATGTGGGTAGGACTGCATTACACAGTGCTGCTCAGAATGGTCATCTCGATGTCACCAAATATTTCCTCAGTCATGGAGCTGAGGTGAATAGGAGAGATAATGACGGTTGGACTGCATTTACCCTTTCTGCTCAGGAGGGTCATCTTGATGTCACCAAATATCTCATCAGCCAAGGAGCTGAGGTGAATAAGGGAGATAATGACGGTCGGATTGCATTGCACGGTACTGCTTATAATGGTCATCTTGATGTCACCAAATATCTCATCAGTCAAGTAGCTGAGGTGAATAGGAGAGATAATGACGGTTGGACTGCATTAAACCTTTCTGCTCAGGTGGGTCATCTTGATGTCACCAAATATCTCATCAGCCAAGGAGCTGAGGTGAATCAGGGAAATGATGTGGGTAGGACTGCATTACACCATGCTGTTCAGAATGGTTACCTTGATGTTGTTCAAGTCCTTATGGCAGGAGGAGCACGTTTTGACGTAGAAGACATTCATGGCCAGACACCTCAACATCTGTCTTTAATCCTCGGCTACGAAAGCATTCATGATCTATTCATGGGGCGTTCCAATTCCAAGGTAAACATTTAAAAAATATATAATGTCAAATTCATCTACCTTGATGTTTTCGATACATGCATGTAAAATAACAAATAATAGCGTTTCTGGCTACCTATCATTATTTGTCACACTTGATCAGCTCGAGGCTGACGAACTGCCCTTATATCACCACTAATAATCATACATATACTTATAACTCATTGCTGTTTCATAAACTTCATAGACAAGTTACAATTAATCGAATCATTCGATTTACTTGTTCACCTGTCATTACTTAATATTTCTTTTTTATTCTCAAGTTTTCATGCTGCTTATTTTCTTATTGTCAGCTCGACCAGAATGATGTAACTGATATCCATCTTGCCATCCAAGATGGTGACACCTCTACCACTGAGAAGTTAGTTTCTGAGGGAGCTGATCTCAATATCCAGTCACCTGGCGGACAGACGTGTCTTCATGAAGCCTTTCAACCCTGTAATAACAGCGATAAACTTGTGCAAGAAACTGACACACTAAGAAAGGTGAGTAACACCAACGAGACCGACACCAGACCGACGAGAGTCGGAATCACAAATGACATTACGGCAAAACAATGGACAGCTTTTGGAGCCTAAGGGGAGTCGTTATAGGAGTGTGACTGGCATAATTTTGTATCACCACTAATAATCATACGTATAGTTACAACTCCAGTTAAACCTCATTGCTGTTTCATAAACTTCATAGACAAGTTACAATTAATCGAATCATTCGATTTACTTGTTCACCTGTCATTACTTATTATTTCTTTTTTATTCTCAAGTTTCCATGCTGCTTATTTTCTTATTGTCAGCTCGACCAGAATGATTTAACGGATATCCATCTTGCCATCCAAGACGGTCACACCTCTACCATCGAGAAGTTAGTTTCTGAGGGAGCTGATCTCAATATCCAGTCACCTGGCGGACAGACGTGTCTCCATAAAGCCATTAAACTCTGTTATAACAGCGAGAAACTTGTGCAAGAAACTGACACACTAAGAAAGGTGAGTAACACCAAATAGACCGACACCAGACCGACACCAGAGATTGTGATGCTCATCCACTTTGACTATTGATAGACTATACTGTACTAAACATAAATATATATATATATATATTTTTTTGTTCTTTTGTTTTAGATCTCTGATGATTATTACAGGGGCGAACTATCTCCTGAGAAGGCCTTAGTGTTTTATCTCCTAGAGAATGGAGCCAAGTTAGATGTGAAGGATGAGAGAGGCAATCTACCAATCCAATATGCCAAGGACGAATTGGTCAAACAGATGATTTTGTCAAGGTGATTGTTTCATATCAAAAGGAATATCAATGTCACCGTCAATTTTCAGGAAAAAGATTATCAAAAGATCTTACTTTTTTGAGATTTGGTAACGGAATGATATTTAAAAAATATCATTCCATATCTTTATTGTAAACTTTAAGATTTTATTTTACAGAAGATAATGATAATAATAATAGTTCGTTCTGTTATAGCGCATTTTAGGACCGCAGGCCCTCTCAATGCGCTTAACATAATTACCCCGGTCGTCGGATTCAGGCTTACCCGCACACAATGTATGCACATTCTCCACTCCCTGGGAGCATACCAGCCTGGCGTCATTTTTACAAGCGCACACTTGCTCATCTAAAAACCACATTAACTTTCGCTTCTAACGGGAACCATTTAACACCTGGGTGGAAAGTGGTAAATGTAAATCACTGTCTTGTCAAAGGACAATAATGCCGCGGCGGGACTTTAAACGCAGACCTTGTGATCCAAAGGTTGGTTACATATCCACTCGACCACGGCACCTCTACAAGATGTGTTAGTGGGGCATTTAGATTGTACATTCTACGTGACAATTGTGACTCTTAGTTTGCTCGGGGCTTCTGATTCAGGCCTACAAGGTCGACTACTCTATCTCGATTCACATTTTCTACCACGTTCGTTTTATTATAAATAGCAGATATATTATAACTGTAGTTCTTCATATGTTTGTATTTTACGGCATTACTGTGTGCAAAGGGATGTATTCTTTCTTCTTTGTATAGCTAATGCTAAGATTAGAGCCTCATTTAAAAAGTAATACATGTCCACGGTAGGTGTCTGCCCAATTTGTATAAAAATGACTTAACCACTCTTTACGTATAATTAATTTCAGATTACCTTCTTTAGAAGAGATCGAGTGTTATCGAGGTAAGAACATTCTTCAAACACCAACAACTTTTTTTTCAGTATAACAGCTCAATAAGTGCTTCTGAATTTAGTTTTTTATCCATTAAGCCACGGACTAAAGTCTAGCGATGATTAAAACGTGGTATTTTAGGTTTCCCATCTGCAAGAAGAAGGAATTTAATTAATTAATATCCGGTAATTTACTGGCGCATACACGCATTCCTGTATGTACTGCAGACCCACCTCTAAGGTTTGCATACATGGTTGAAATACGAGAGGTAAACCCTGAATGAGTCCCCAAAGGTAAAAAGAAAAAAAGGGAGAAATGAAAAGATACATGAACAAGATATATGGAGAATACATTATTGATTTATCGTAGACCATAATTAAAGTATTACAAGGTTGTATTGAATATCAGAGTTTCGGTGATTAACACAACCCTTCGAAATGGTAATAAAATCAATTCTTATTGTTGACATGATTGAAATTAAAACTATATATATACATATTATTGATTCTTTATTCCAAAGACTATCCCGATTTCCATACACATTTAGTTTATTTGCTTATATCTGTTCTGATGATCGCGTCAGTTCTTTATGTTTTAAATAAATAACAGGTGAACCATCAACACCTGCTATCGTCTCTGTTGAAGTCGTAAGGAACACCAGTCAGGAAATTAAACTAGAAGACCATGGCGTATCAATGTTTATTCCTCCGGGGGCTGTTCATCAGAGTGACCCGCGCAAGATCACTTTAACTCTCTTACGAGACCTTCCAAGTGTTGACATCCAAGATGATGACTCAGTGGCCTGCTTCGGGATCAGATGTGACCCTCCGAACATGAACTTCCACAAACCTGTTAAGATCAGGATACCACACTCTAACTTGGTCATCATCCCTGATCAAGTAAAACCAGACATCGTTTCCCAAGTGTGGGATTCAGTAAACGGTAAGTCCAACTGGCCAGATGCTGAAACTAAACCGTTTTTTATGCTGGAGTTAACAAAAATTGATGCCCTGAGACCCCTTTGCATCAAACAGCAAAGCACTTTTCGGGACAACACTGATAAGTTGCGATATAGCCAAGTGCATGGTAGAGATTGGTCTCGTAGCCGGTAGGTCTCGGGTTCGACTTTGGTAAGTCATTAATAGCCAAACGGACGAAGAGGACGAAGTTGTTTGTCTCGTTGTTGTCAAGTTTACTGCTTTGCTAACAATCGGTTAAAAATGAATAACAAGCAAGTTAAATAAAATGAAAATATTTCTTTTTAAGTATACGATGCCCTGATATGTTCTTCGTTTTTATTGCAGGTAATAGACATTGAAATAGACCATTATACATGCTAAAACTTGACTCTTATATCCTGAACTCCGTAGTAGTTCTAGTTCTAGGTATCGACATCATTACAGCGCGAAATAAAACTTCTTAAATCAAACGCTTTTCGTTTTTTTTTTTACCCACTAACATTAGATCTACCAAGAACATCAAGAATGATGTCATCAAGCTCACCAGACGAACCACCTTACTGCAGAGTGTACAAGAAACGTCTTGAGTTGTACATTGGTCACTGTGCTGAGTGGTGGGTTCTTATTCCTCTAGAACAGCAGTTGATCCGACACAAACGTATGTGCACTCCATACATCCCAGATATCGTAGAGAGAGGCAAAGAGATAGAAGTTCATCTTCATGTCCATGCGAACCTACCTGGGATGGACGCGGTAAGTACAAAGCAATGAAAGAATCATAACATTGTCTATATATACTGAATCTTTTTTTTTTTTACTTACATGTTTTTGTTCCAAAAATCCAAACACATGCATGTTTAGGATTTAGTATTCACACTAAGAAAAAATGGTGCAAGTATGCACCTTTAGGGGTGCAAACCGATGAAACAATAGCAGCACCTTTAGGGGTTAATTCCTGCACCCTTTTTAAAGGTGCAATCCTGCACCAGGGTGCCAGATTGAACCTTTGAGGGGAAATAGTACCCTTTATGGTTCATTACTGCACCTTTAGTGGTGCGAACCGATGCAACACTAGCAGCACCTTTATGGGTTTAATCCTGCACCCTTTAAGAGGGTGCCAGATTGCACCTTTTAGGAGACATGTTAGTACCCTTAATAGTTCAATCCTGCTCCATTAGGGGTGCAATCCTGCACCCATCATCGAGGAATACTGATAAAATTTGCTCGTACACATATACATATTAAACATGCATGATGTTTCTTGGTTAGTAATCATAATAATCAATATATCTATTTCTGAAACGTGAATGTAATTGTAACATGATCAGACAAAATAATCTATTGGTTAATGATTGCCAAAGGAAAATACAAATCACAAAATTGATGTGCATTGTCATAATTTGCTTCACAAATCATGATAAATGTATTTTTATGTGAACACGTGGAAAGTAATCATGAATATGCATGCAATATGCAAACTTTTATGTTGCACCCTTTTTTGTTCGATAGGGTTCATTTTTGTTGGAAGGGTGCAAAATCTTATATTGCACCCTTTTTTAAACCCCTTTTCCTTCAATAGGGTTCATTTTTATGTAAAGGGTGCAAACTCTTATTTTGCACCCTTTTTTGCACCCTTTTTCTTAGAGTGTTCAAACACTTAAAACGAAGGTAAATTTAGCACTTATTGTTAAAACAATCAGTTTATCCGCTTGTTAGCAAACAGTTTTGTCTCTAACTGTTGGATATTATTATTATTATTGCCTTTTTTAAACATTCAAACCACTGTATTTACAAATTCCGGTACTTCATCTAGATACACACGCCTGTAATAAGAAACCATATCGCCATTACGATTCCACCAAACTTTTAATTTATATGGTGTCATTCTGAGTGGTTTATCTCTAACAAAATTAGGTTTACTTTTAGTTAATTAAGATATTACTTTCTACATGAATTAGATTCAATTCATGACGTTTATTCAAAGCACTTAATACTATTTTCGCACAGGAAGTGCAAGAAGAGGAGAAGAAGCAGTCATACCACAAAGTTCACCCCTCGGTTCCGATCAGTATTGCAACAGAGTATGGTGACGTCCAAGTCACATGCTGTCGTCAGGATGAGATTGAGCTAAGGAAGGTAATTAAGTTGAAATTGTATTTTCAGGTTGTCCGTCCGTCCTGCCTTTTTAATGCGGTATATGAAGAACCACTTCAAATATGAAGTTAAAAACCTGGTGGTTGGGTGTCAAAGACCAACGTTCATAGAGGTTAGTTTCTGAAAATACAGGTTTTAGCCTCGTTATCCCAATATTTCAAGAGCCATAGAGGTATGAGCTTCAAACCTAAATACCTTCAAACTAAGTGTTTATCCCAATAGGAAGACGATCCCATTAGATTTTGAAAGGAAGTAGGTCAAAGGTTAAAGGTCAATGAAGTCATAACATTTTACAGCACTTCTGGTGAAATGCCCGAAAGTGAGAATTGCACGAAGGGCAGATGTATAATGTCTGATTGCGCGCATTCAAAGAGCTCTTGTTCTTTATAGAGATCTATCTTTAGTGGTTTAGTTTTCTATAGTTCTCTAGTTCTCTATCCATAATTCGGTTTTGAAATTGAACATCCTATACATAATATGGAAATTGTAGATTATTACTCGTTAGTGTCATTAGGCCTATGACTATTATTATCATCATTATTATTGTTTAGTTTATAATTATTATTATTCTGATCACCAGTTTCATCATAACTTTGATTACTATAATGATAATAGAATATTATAGATCAAATTATCAGTATTATTATTATCACTACCATTGATATTATTTTCAATATCATAATTTTCAGTCTGGACCAAAGGTTCTCTCTCTAACAGATGTTCAAAGCAAACTGAAACATAGCATTTCACTACCAGTGACTTCGTATGAGGAGGATACAGACTTCCCAGTAATTATCACGATTACGCAGGCTTTAAAGGCCGGGGTTTCAAAATCTGTTTCTTTTCTAATCAGAAACTCAGGTATGTATATAATCCCTATATACGGGCATTATGATATTATGTGATGAAGCCCAATTATAACTGAACGCAAAGACTTTGAAATATTCAAACTAGTTCAATTTGGCCTCAATTTCCATACCAACGACATGGGTGTAATTTCTATACACATTATTACAAAATGAAAAATAAAAAATCATGTCTAAGTACTTAGAATCCTTTAAAGCTTAATTCACAAATAATTTAAGTGAAAGAAAATGTTTGGAAAGAGATGAACGCATATCACAGCCTTGTTAATATCATATGTTGAGTGGTAGCACAGCCACATTATGGTCGTTCATAAGATGATGACGTGGATCCTAATCAAATTATTGGTTGAAAGCGTACACCTAACCAGGCATTTATTTTGCCTAACGTGTAATTTGGATAATGACCGGTCATTATCCAATGATCATTAGTAAAATCATGTTATAAAACATCATTTCATATTTTAAAAAATAAAACATAGTCTTATAAAACAAATAATACACAGCATTTTGTTCGGGCATTAGTAAAAAATTACCCACAATCGGTACCTTAAACACTGTCCAAACACCCTCGGCTACCGCCTCGGGCATCTAAGACTGTTCCAAAGGTACCTTGTGTGGGCAATTCTCACTAATGCCCTCACTGCTGTGTATTATTTGTATACTTATTGGGAGGTTACGCTGCCATGTTAGTGCATTTTGAAATATTGCCACTAAAAGTGAACACCTGTCGGAAATACATAATCGTCTTTATATCAGTATATTTTGCAGGATTCTTTGAGTACCTTTGTCAAACGAAAGTATAGAACATGATCACAACATCGATTGCTGTCTGTCCCCCATTTCTTTTCTATCATAGATGAACTGAACTGATTTTGATTTGATTCTTGATTTGATTTATTTATTTTTCCACTCAGATTACGACCCCTTCATTCGGTAAGCTTTTATTTGGAGCAGTATTATTACTTTGCAGATTTTTCATTAATAATTGGTTTGCCGATGAAATTAATTTTACTTACTTACAAAATTTGTAGCAGCACGGTAGGGGGTGTTAGAAACGGGGGTATGGAAAATGATTCCTGTCTTAAATTCGAAACGACTTTCTCACTTATCAACTAAGCAAGTTTTGGAAAGCAGCTGACATGGATATTGAATAGGAAATATCATCGAGAAAAAAACTGATGTCATTTCAGCGAATGTTAGAGAGCTATAATTGTGTATAATCCCTGGGAATCGACACCATTCGGATGTTTACCCACTAATATGTGTTGTGATTCACCCATGATGGAGTCTACTTGTTTACGAACAGTTCATGTGGCATGGGCTGGAATGACCGCATGCGTGTTACCAAAATGCCCGGTAAAGGGGTACTTTTCGTGCGACAAAGTCCGGCCCGAGAATTGTAAAAAAAAAGGGGTGTATTTGACTTTTCACCCGGAGATTTTTTAAAAAGGGGGTGTTTTTCTTTTGTTCTCTCATCTCTTTGGACTCCTGAGAAATTATTCCGAATTTAGGGTGGTACATTGAGCATTTTTCCGTATTTAGGGGGGTCTCCAAGGCAGGAAAAGCCCGCGAAAAGCCCGCGAAAGGGGGGTTCGGAAATGTTGGCAGTCCTCAGATAGGGGGTGCTTTCAAAAAGAGGGAACGAGCATACGCGTACCCTAAAAAATACTGAGTGGGGGGGGGGGGGGGGGGGCGGGCATGCACTGCGCCATTTAGGTCATTCACCCCTAACATCATAAATTTCCCCCTCCCACGAGATTTGGAGGTAGACCTATAACATTCAAACGACTTTGGATTCAGCGAAAAAGAAAGGCAATATACACAGAAACAGGCGAATGCCGCGAGGTTTTAGTTGTACTTTAGTAGTCAGTAACATTTTCCCGCAGCTTGTTAGAAATTTGTTGTATTTCTTTGGTTAACATTTTCCTAAGCTGGTTGAAACCTTTTTAAAGTGTGCTCTTTAATGTTGTTATAAGAAGTATTATTATTATTACAAGAAGCAGTATTTCCATTATTATTATCAATAAAATTGTCATTGCTGATGTTGCTTATAATAATAATTATTGTTATGATTACCGCGATACCTCTATCTTGCTCTTTAGGGTGGCTGAAGAAGTCTCGAGGAGTGACCTCAAAGATGCTGATGTCCACAACATTTCAGAACAATTGACAGTGAATCAGTTCTATGATCTGGGAGTAGCTCTCGGTTTCACAATTAAACAGTTGGATGTCATAGAATACAGGAGGTTCAGAAACAGACAGCAGGCCAGCTATGACATGCTGGTAACATGGCTACAGGCACAACCCTCCCGTCAAAAAGCAAAGAAAACGTTACTTACACTCATGGAATCTTTAGACTCACCTCCTGAAGAGATGCAGATGACAGGTTTGCCAATGAAAATCTAACTTCCTTTCCACCCTTTTTTTGGCCTTTATTTGTTAAACCCAATTAACGTTATTGAGGTGTCGATAGGAATACTAATAAGATTTTTTTTTTTAAATGATAAAAATAGAGGAAATACAGGAGTGTGATTTCGTGAATATATTCCACAAGGGTACACAAAACAGAAGCAAATTTATACCAGAAGGACATTAACCAAACGAAGAAAGAAAGAAAATCAAGCAAATGAAAATTCACTTAGGCTCAAATTATTTTGGTTGAGTGATGATCTCTCCAGATATTTTTGAATTGTTTCACAGCATCTCATAATCTCGTGTCGTTAACAAAAATACTAGTTTGTATAGTTGCAGCAGAAGAGTGTAGACCATCATGAAAATATGATATAAATGAGGTGTGTCTTTACTCATTCGACAGTTTCAAGTTGATATAAGTATCGCTCTTAATTTACATCAAAGACTTCTCGATATGGAATAGAGAGACAGAGAAATAAGGGGAGAGAAAGAGCAACTTCATAACAAACCTTGCATTCATTTCAGCTATCACGGTTAATATTCTCTAACCTAAATAATCTTTTATTTCCTTATATCCCTATATCGTCTCGTTTCATTTGAATTACGTGGATAAGACATCGATTCTGATGGGTGAGTCTATATTTCGTATACCACTTAACTTATATATTTATAATATTGATATCCAAATACATTACGTAATTCAATGACTTTGAATTAAATCCATGTAGAGCTGGTGTACAATATTATATCTATTTATCAAAAGATTATGACGAGTTAGCTTCTTATAATGAATACACTAGAAAACTGGACAACGTTAGAAATGACACTGCATAAGAACAACAAGAAAGAAAAAAAGGGAAGGAAAGGGAGAAGAGTTGGAGAGAAAAGACGAATAAGAGACTGAATATTTATACATGCATGCGCACACACATATGATATGTATATACACATTTCTTCCCTTTGGTGTAAATTAATTTCTTCCAACCATTAGTGAAGTCTCGGACAAGACACTTCTTGCAATCTCCCGGAAGATCAAACAAGAGCAGTTTTTCGAGATTGGCGGAATGCTGGGTTTTGATAAGATAGAGCTTCAACACATACTACACCGGTCACTGTATAACAGAAAAGACGCTAACATCCTCATGCTTTCCATATGGAAAGCATCTCAAACATCAGGGCCTGAAGCAATTCAGACTTTAAAACTTGTTTGGGAGTCTGTCCAAGCAGTACTAAACGTGGAGAACCTAGAAGGTATGTGTTAAACAGTGGCGGATCCAGGGGGAAAATGTGTAAAAACACGTTAATTTTCCTTTTTTTTTAGAGAGAGATGGGCCCCCTCCCCTGGCGTTTAAGGGGGGAGGGGGTGCGAAAAAATTAGTGCTCACCCCCCCCCCCCCCCCCCACTGAGCGAATTACCGGCCGGTTGTTTCGCCGCTAAATTTTTTTTCTCACGAATTGGGCCCCTCCCCTGCCGCCGGCTGGATCCGCCCCTGGTGTATAAACGATTAAAATTATGCCTAATTTTATGTGACACCACTTTAAGTATTCATTTCATTAACCCAGGACTTCGTGGAGGAAAATATTCACAGGTTAAGAAGAATCATGGATACAAATGCAGAATACAAGGTCACATGTACCAGTTTTATTAAAAACGATAACTGCCGGAAAGACAATAACATGCACAATATATTGGAATCATGTTACACTCTCATTTTGTTTTTTAAACGACGCTTTAAGATTATATTACTAAGTTCAGGCAATGACGTGTTTTCTTTCAGACGAAGGTAGTTCTCGAACACTAGAACAAAGTCCTCTGGAAAAGACAAAGCTAAATGAACCTAGTTGTAAGGCTGAAGATATGGAGATCATTGAAACTTCAGATTTTGGTAAGTAGACGCACAATTTAGTTGTTCATGTTTGTGTGATCATAACAATTTATGGCCTCCATGCACTGTTAATGTCATCATAATAGTGATATTGGGACTGTGTAAAGATAGAGTAGTTCTTAATCTTCTTGTACCAATTTTTGCAAAATCCAATTGGTAAGGATATTCGAATTAATATATCAAACCAAACTCAGGCTATAGAAAGCTAGCAAAAATAAACGACAAGATTCAGTATTAAGTGTTTTTAAAATGTTCTATTTTTAATTAATTTTCTCAAAGATGATGTTCTCAGCGGAAGTCCGGAAACACATGCGGAGTCCCTTCAAAGCCTTGACCGACATGGTGGAGTACCAGATACAGAAGAGCTTTGCAGCGTCGCTCTACCGGTGAAGAGTCTGTCATTGGTTTGTTCACTTGGGAAAGCTCTTCGTCTTAATGATGACCTCATTGTTGGATTCATCGATCTAAACAGTTTGTCAGAACTCCGCAAGATCGCACGACAGCTCTTAGATAGTTGGTGGAATGGTTTGCAAGAGGAAGAAAAAAAAGATAAGTTTGCTAAGCTTCTGTCTGAGTCCCACATCCCAGATGTCAAAACAGGTTCGTTGGAATCACAAGACCATTAAAAGAAAAGTTTCAGGTTCAAACTTGCATTTCAGTTCTTTTTCACATTCCATTCATTCAATTTATTTGCGTTAAGGCAATAGGATGTACAGAAGAACAAAAGATGTTCAGTACGTAAAGATTTGTATTAACATGTATCTATAACATCATGAATACATATATATATATATTACTTGTGCCTAGATTTATCAATGTCTTACAGTTTTAGATGGCGTCAATATCCTCATTCATCACCGTCATTATGCTATGTGTATTATCCTGGATATTTTCCTTCATATTGACATAAATATATGCATTCTTTCAGTGTCCGCAGGCCGTGAAGAAATCTCAAACGCCATTGGATCCAAGGCAGACCTACTGAAGTTGTGTCATCGCCTGAATGTTAAAACTTCTGGCGTCTTGCAGATCATGAGCACATTTGTGGCCTTCCCATCCCGCACGATTGGCCGTAGTGCTATAAAGATGCTTAGCGAATGGGTACACCAAGGTGGGACTAGGGAGAGGCTTCTCGAAGTTGCTCAGGCTTTCCGTTTCAACGATGCAGCAGTTAAGATAGCAGAAGGTAATGCCATTTTACAACGCCACTGGGCTTAACATTACATTTAATGGTGTAGGCCTGCTATCAGTGGAAGAAAAATATTTTACAGATTCATTAAGTTTACTTACTATTGCCTGACTATAAAAGAAATTCACATTCCCCCTTTAGACAAAAATCATAACGTAGGCAGGGGCCTGTGCAGAATTAATTTATGTTAAGAATGAGTAATCGTGAGCCGTGGTGCTAGATGAGGAAGCACGCAATGGAAAGGAAATTATCCCTTTACCAGTTATCATTAGATCTAAAAAAGCGCGGTATGCCGACAAATTAACTTGTTTAAATTTTGCATGAACATCTCAGAGGTTTTGCCAATAATTTCTATCTTTTAGAATATTGACCATACACTTTACTTACTCAATACAGCAGCTTTCTAAGAAAATTTATGTGGAAAAGCGAGATTACCATTTCCTTTTTACTCGAATCAAATCATGACTCAACATGATGTAACGTTTTTATTCAAGCCCTTTCAAACATGCCTCATAACACGCTTGTTTTCCAATCGCTTTACAGTAAAACACTAAAAAGCGACTGCCTTGGAAATAAGTATGAAAAAACCCTGTCACAACTTGATATTTTGTATTGATGAACTGTAGTTAATTTACTTCATGTTTCATAGGGGGATTATCGATGACTTGTTTCCTTCTTATCCTCCTCAGCCATGAAATGCCAACCAAGCTATATACCTTTCATCTCGCATGGCATCATTGATCACGAGGGTGGAGAACTGGCCCTTGATAAACTTGGTATTGACGTATCTATCCCTGAAGGAGCTATACCGAAAGGGATGAGATCAGTTGTAACTCTTCGCGTCCCAACTCATGATACTCCTAGGCTTCCTGTACGGGAGGGTGAGGTAGTCATCACTCCAGTCATAGAGGGTTCTCTGACACAAGAACTGCTGAAGCCTGCCACGGTGGTATTACCACACTGCACCACTCATCATGAACGTGAAGACTCTTCTGTTATCTTGTACACAAAAACAGGACCAGGTACAAAATAATCAACATTTTTTTATTCTGTTCTCTTGAAATAAAAGTAATCTTCATAATTTGAAATTTGAATTCCCGATAATATGTCAAATGAGGCGAATAACTGATTTTAAATCCCAAATATAATAATCTTCCCGTCGTAAGAATCCATCTTAGAATAATAAGCTGGTGAAAGCTGATATTCAATAACTTCTCAATAATAAAGAAAATTACCATTAAGCAACTTGAATCAACTAACTGAACAAAGCTCGAGTGAAGTCAAATATCAGAACATGAACTGAGTCGAAATCAATTCCTACTCTACTAATAAACAACATTGTAAATCCTTTATTATCAGGGAGTAAGATAGTATGATCAATATTTTAAATCTTTATTTTCTTTAATTCAAAGGAACGTTTGGTCGTAGGAACTTGACTCCGTCACAAACCTCAAAAGATAAAATCAAGTTTCATACACGCCATCTTCAAGCCTGGGCTCTTTCATCGAACAATCTTCAAGGACTCCAGTTGAGATGTGTAGCCTTTCAGCCTCTCGTCATGACTCATGCAGAGAAACCAACTCTACATGTTTACTTACTTCATCCATATAAAGTAAAAGATTTATTCCGTAAAAACTCACAAATTCATAATTATAATACACGTCAAAGGGGTCTTATTCATCAGCCTTTTGCAAGAACTAATATCACTCTGACCTCCTTCCATATCTCTTGCATCAAAGAATGGAACAGTTTGCCTGATGATATAAAAAATAGTACAACTCTTTCTAGGTTTAGAAGGTTATCTAAAACGTACCTACTTGGAAGACTGACATAATTCTACTTTGTATCTTAATAATTTCTCATTCTCAAATGCTTATAGACCACTAAGGACTGTGTGTGTGTATGTGTGTGTGTGTGTGTGTGCGCGCGTGTGTGTGAATATTTGTTTGTGTTTTATATTCTGTAGCTTAGTTTGTTTCCATCCCTTGTATAAACATTACATTCTTTTTATTCACCTTGCCATATCGTTAATGTATGTATTTTGTTGACTATAGGGCCCCGCTCACAAGCGTAGCTTCTACAGGGGTCCTAAAACCATTCACTTAATGATGTACTATTACCAGTCTCTTTTTCATGTAAAAGATTATATCATGTTTTGTGTGGTTTTGAATAAATGAACTTGAACTTGAACTTGATATATGAACTACATAGAGGTATTTATATAATTTTATATACATATATCTTGTGCGGACACCATTTGATGCTGTGATTATTAATAGGTGCCCCTGCGGACTATTTAAATTATTAAAGGCCTACGGTGACATTGTGATAGCACGTGTGAAAGTGGGCAGCACTTTAAGGTTGTATGCTGGACTATGAGATCCACGAGGTATCTACCGTGCCATTTTGAGTAATCTTGTACATTATCTTACTGTGATGCTTGTTGTATCAGATGGTAAGTGAGGATCAGTACATAATTGGACCGTTCATACACGACGTAGAGTCTTTTGAATAGCCTTTTCAGGGGGGAGGTCATTGAAATATGGATGTGGAATGTTTTGGAACTGCCTCACGTTTAATGGCCTGATAAGCCCAATTGTTATTTACAGTGAATATTCAGCTTAAGTGTCATAAATATAAAACAGATAAGTAACATATTTTCAATTCAATTAATTTATCTTCCATTAAAAATCAAAGTAAAAAATACATAAAAAGTTATCAGCAAAATCGGAAGGACTCGAAGATAAGCAAAGCTTGTAAGAATGGGGCCCTGTACAAAAATAAACAAACAAGCAAATTATAACAAAAAATATTGTAAAACTAATCAGAACAAACATACACCCAACCTCATTCATTCACATGCACACGGACACACCAACACACACCGCAGGCAGAACAGTGTACAAAACTCTTCATTAATACTACTTATTTTCTGACTGTTATTCATAATTTTATTTCTACCATGTAATTGTTACATCAACAAAATTTAAATGAACTTTACATATGCGTAAGTATACAGATAATGTAGGCCAACGTTTTTTTTAGCAGTCCTAGAATAGTTGATGTTCATCATCTGCTTAAAATGTAATCATTTTGCACTATCGACATTTGTGTTGCATAATTTCATATTGCAGGATATATCGATGAAGGAGAAGAGATCTTCTGTACCCTACTGCCATGTCCCGAATGAATTAACGTTCTCTATTGTCGTGTTTGGGATCGGTGTTAAGTTATTGGTATATATTGAGAGGTACATAAATGAAGAGATGCTGAAACTTTCTTTGTAGTGTAATGTGCAAGAGTATAATTTATTATAACTCTAAAACGATGAGTCGCATAGTCCAGATTCACAAGTATATTTACAAGATATAGAGCAGACAAAGTATAGGTACTAGCTTGGTGATGGTCTGAACTCTTTTCCTCTCAGAAAGCCAGAACATGTCATAATTATACAGGAGGACACAAGGAATCTCAGGGTAGGTTACATTGTGTCAAAGGGACAAAGACAAGTTCCCTCTCAAAGTCATTTAGCTAACACATGTATACCACCGGGGCTGTTCTGGGAAAGGGTCTTATCAAACAAAGGGGGCTTTGGTTATTGGGAGAATTAAAGACAGGAAGTCTTTTGTTTTGGAGATTTGGGGGCACTTTAAAGATGTATACAATTTGGGGTTTATTTGGCTGGAATAAGTTATTAAACAAATGTCTTGGAAGGAGGTCTGGTATATCGCAGGGTGGGTCTTATCTGTATTGGGGCATACTGAGTGATATTACATATTATTACTGAGGGGTGTAGACTTGTACTACCATTACATAACATCCCCTTTCTTTGGAAAATAAGGCTCCTCTCCCTCTTTTCAAAAACAGTAGAGGAAGAAAAAGGGGGACATCGTAAGATATACACATATTAATTAATTAATGAAAGGTGAAAATTGATAAGCGAAACATGTGATCATTGTTCCATCTTCTCTTACTCTCTCTCTCTCTCAAACACATAAATGTACAACATAGTTAATAATCAATATCGAAACCTATTCCTATTATGGCTATCATGACAATGGTAAAATAGCTACCAAACTAATAATCCTTAACGATTACATAGCATATAGCAAAACTTATTCGTGATTCAATACTGAATACATCCTTACATGCTAGTGCAGACTTATGCACAATAAGCAACTGTAACATTATACAATTGTGCAGACTTATGCACATAAAACCAATTGTCAAATTATAAATTGTGCAGACTTATGCACATGAACATAAACAAGAAAAATATATAATCAAGTTAAATAACCATTATAAAGTTATCAAAGCCAAAACGTTTTCAAATTGTAAACGTGTGTCACTTATCAAATGACTCAATCCTTAAAAAATTATACGAGTCGAATCAAACAATAAATCGTCATCACAGTATGCACACTGTGGTATAGAAATATACGAACAAATCTGTCGATGCAAATCTAACATCTTAACAACATGATTATAAATGAGAAAGCAAACGGGTGCGCTCTAGGCATTGAAAGTACTTCTGTGTTTAAACAGACAATTTATGTACTTCGTATGAAGCATCAACACAGAATTCAAGTGACTAACATTCCTAACCCATTATAGAGTTCTTTCCATAACCATAAAACTTAAAGAATAAAAAATGATGAACAAGTAATTTCAAACTTGTTGAATATCATATAACAAGTGTACATTCAATCCTTGTAAAACCATCAAAATGATGAACTATGATACGTTATATAACTTCTTTCTTGAACGAGCTAATGCGTTCAACTTGTTTCAATTTCAACAAGAATTTAACATTCATTAACAATTGTCATATTAATCTCAACTACAAAGTGTCTGTAGACTTATACAGGAAAACTTTGATTCACATTTACAGTGATTTGTATAAACTATGATGCTTCAAGACTTATAAAAGCATACAAAACAATATATTTCCTAGGGCATACACAATTGATATAGAGGTAAATGTCTACAAATATAAAGACTTATAAAATCTTCCTGGGCTGCCTGTAATCTTTATTCTTCTGTTTGTCAGTATGTCATTAATTAAGTTTTCTGTGCCTTTATACAAATTGACATTCCACCAAAAGCGCACTTGCTTGGTGGTGTTATTACCAGTGTCAAATGATGTCAATATTTGTAGATTTCCAGCTTTGAAACGGCCTTTATGAAGGGTCATGTCCTGGTCATTGGGGGCAGTCATAAGTAGGTCAAATTGTCTTTCTAGGTCTGTTTGTGTTAAGGGTCTGGGGGCAGCTATCCCATTGTTGTCTGTCAGTGCATGCAAATAGTCTGAATCTTGGATCGGGTCTGATAGTTGCGAACACATAACCTGCTCAACATCAATCTCAGGGAGTTTCTCATCATTTTCATTGATGAAGTTTACTGATGGTTTCTCAGTGTTTTGTCTCCCCTGCTCCTTGCTTTTCCCTAGAGCCTCTTTGAGCTTCTGTATGTGCGTTATGTGTTTCCTATCATCGGACGCTTTCATGAAGCACGGCTTCAATCTATTGAAGCTAAACACATCTCGCAGAATCTCTCCCTTTAGTGTGGCCAAAATGTAATGGGTCCTATCTAGAACATCATGTATTACTAATGGGCCGACCCACTCAGCTGCAATCTTCTTAGAATTAGCTGTCAAAGAAGAAGAGGTGGGCTTATACAAATATACTAATTGGCCTCTAGAATAAATGGGTGTCTTCCCCAATTTGTTTGCAATTTCAACATTTTGTTTATCTTGCTGTTTTCTCTGTAAAGAGAGCATTGTTCTGGAAATTTGATCAAATTTCTTTTTCAAATGGTCTACATATTCTTTGTATGATTGGGAAAGGCCAGACATGGGATTGAAGGACAAAGTTGTTAAATTTGGGGGCTCTCTTCCAAAAACGAGCTGGTAGGGGCTGTGGTCACCGAGGTGTTGGGAGGAAAAGGAATTGTAAGCATAGGTTGTAGTAGAAATGTATCTAACCCAATCGGTTCCAAATTGATTCAAGTTTATTTTGAGAAAACTTGAAAGGGTTCGGATGTGTCGCTCAACTTGTAGACTCCCATGATTTTCTACACTAATGACCTTGCGGTCAATGTTCAATGCTGAACACAAAGTAGTCAGTAGTTTGCCTGTCAGTGAAGATGCTGCGTCAGTCACTAGACATGATGGTGGTCCAAAAATGCAAACTACTTTTTGGATTAAAGCTTCGCAAATTGTCTCTGCATCGAGCGTCTTGAGAGGCGCGCAGATGACAAAGCGAGTTATCTCATCGCATATCACCATCAAGTGTCTAAATCCTGTCCCAGAGGTCGGCATAGTCTTAAAGTCAAGACTAATGCGGTCGAATGGTCTGTACGAGTCTGGTACTCGTGTGTGAAATGGTCTAGTCTTGTCGGGCTTACCGCGAAACTGCTGACAACGCAAACAAGCTTTAACATAATTGTTAATACGCTCAAACATATTGGGCATATAGAAGTTTCGTCGTATTGTCAGGTAAGTTCGTTGTGTCCCTTGGTGGTTACTAAGTAGGTTGTCATGGTATTGGGAGATGATAGTGTCTGTCAGTGTTTCTGGTATTGCAAGTTGAAGTCGAAAGTCGTCATTTTTGTCAGAGAAGAGCCTAAAAAGAACGCCATCACAAAGAATATATTCCTCTGCCTTCAATCTTATAGCCTTAGCTGCCTTTTTGTCATTTGGCAGAATATCATGGGCTAGAAAATCATACACAGGCTTGAAGAATGGTGATGTTTGTTGTTCTGTTTTAAGTTCTCTCATGTCAATGGGGAGGTTGTAATCTCTGATTATTTTCCTCTTAATTATGTCCGTAATCCTATCAAGTTCATGTTGTTTGGGGATATGTCCTGCTATTATGTTGTTTACCTTGGTAGTCAGTGGTTTAGGCGGTGTGTATAGATCAGGTGGTACATCTCTGTGGTGGTCATTAGTATGTCTGTCAACTAGTCTAGGCTCTTGAGGAGTGGTAGAAAAAGGAGGCATAATTCTAGAATGAGTACATGTACTGTCTTGGTCACGCACTGGTGTCTGCCTGAGGGGCGTGGCAAGTCGTGATGCCTGTCCGTTATTGGTTGGTCGTTGGGGGTGTGTGGGAGGTATGTCAAGGGGCGTTGGGTCAGCTGTCCTAGTAGGTATGTTTACACTAGTTTCTGTTGTAACGGGGCTCTGAGATTTGTTGGGGGAAATTTCAGGAACAGTTATTCCCATCTTCTTGGCATAAGCCCGTGTTATTCTCCTATCCATGGGTTGGACTGGGTTAAGGGTGTACATATGAACAAAATCACTCTCATCAAATAAGCAGCATGAAATGGGGACAACCCTGTCAATCTCATCATGGTCGCCAGAAGGGGCTCGAGAAAGAAAATCTGCCAAAACGAGTTCAGTACCCTTTTTGTACCCAATTTGAAAGGAGTATTCAGATAATTTCAAAATCAATTTCTGCAATCGTGTTGTGCACGGTGCATCCTTTGACTTTAAAATCTGGACAATTGAACTATGGTCAACGAATGCATTGAACTCACATCCTTTAAGCAAATGCTTAAAGGCTGAGACATTGATCAATAGTCCAAACAGTTCCAGCTCTGTCACACTGTATCTCTCACATGCGTCGGGCAATACTTTTGAGTAATACCCAATAATACGTTCCTGTCCGTTAATAAGTTGAGTCAAGTAAGAGCCGGTAGCAGTCCGAGAAGTGTCACTGTATAGTGAGAATCGTCCTGTACTTTGGGGCATGTGTAAAACTGGAGGGTTGGTCATTAGCTCTTTGACTTTGTTAAAGGCAGTCTCGTGTTCGTCAGTCCAGATGAATTTGTTTTTCTTTCTAGTCAGTTTGTGTAGTGGTTTGAGAACAGATTGTATATTGGGGAAAAATCCGGCAACATAGTTCACTGCTCCCACTAGTCTCCTAACTTGTCTGGGGGTCTTTGGTTTGGGCATGCCATGGATTGCAGCACACCTGTCTCGAAGGGGTTGAAAACATGCCTCTCCCACCTTATTGACAGTGATTCGGTGGCCCATATAATCAACATCAGTGCGGAAGAGCTTACACTTTTTCGGGCTGACTTTAAGTCCATTGTCAGAGAGGGCCTTTAGTACATCTATCAAGTGGGATCGATGGGAAGTCTTGTCTTGGCTAAATAGTATTATGTCGTCATGGTGAGCTATGCAAAATTGTCTAGAATTGGGGATCGAACCTAAAATATCATCAATTTTTGCTTGAAAGATAGCGGGTGAAACGTTTAAGCCTTGTGCCAAACGTTTATAAAAGTAATGTTTCCCACCATGGTATGATGCAATGCCCGTATACTTTTGAGCTGACTTGGATAGGGGGATGCAATGAAAAGCTGATTTCAAATCAATCACACTAAGGACTTTTGTGTTAGCATTGCCAATTCGTTTGAGGGTTTCCGAAAGTAGGGGGAAGGGATGATTAATTCGTTTAACTCTAGAATTGAGATACCGAAAATCAGTAACAACTCTCTTTTCGGAGGTGTTCTTTTTGGAAAGAAGGAGAACAGGTGAGGTGTATGATTGATGTCCTACTTCTAAAATTCCCAACTTGACGAGTTTGGTCAGCTCGTATTCTATCCTAGCCTTGTCAGTTTCAGTTGCAAAGTAAGGTCGAATGAAAAATGGCTCGTCGTTAGTCAGTTCAATGTCCACTTCGAAATTCGGGCAACTAGATAGTTCGCCATATAGAGAAAATGCATCTCTATTTTCCATCAGAATACGAACGATTTCCTGTTTTTCATTTTGAGACAGAATACTTCCATTTAAGTCAATATGTTTCCGTATTATCTCGTCTTCTGTCATATCAACGATGGGGTCACTGGGATCAAGGTGGGGGTATTTCCCTAAGTTATCAAGTCTAGTTTTGTTGACATGGGGGCTGTCTACGCGAGTTTGAGATACATTCAAATTACTTGTAGAGTTCAATGTCATGTGAATGTCGCTTACTGGTAAGTCATGGGCCACATTTATAAGATTACTAGTGTCCAGAAAGGCGATTGGTCTACCTTTTGTCAAATGGACTGGCCTGTCTGTAGAATTGGTCACTAGTAGTTGGGTCCTCCCTTTAATCAACTTAACTATCATGGTAGATGGGCAGTGTCGGGCTAAGTAATTATTCGCAGTCAATACAACATCAGAGTTGCGTAGGTGGGGTGGGGTCTTGCCGTGTATGGTCACAAATCTGGAAGTACCTGGGTCAATAATCACTTTGTTAGAGGGGGCAAATGAAATCTTCGTTGACTTAATCCTAAATATATTATCTCTAAAGTGGAGGGCACCATTCAAATCAGAAAGTGTATTGCTACCTAAAAGCATATCAATTCCCACAAGATTTTCAACTATCAGAGCAAAAATCTCAAATTTATGACTCTGGATCACAACATGCATTTTGATCATGGAATATGCAAATAGAAATTGACCGTTCCCTATCCTAAATCTAACGGGTCTAACTTTCTGTTGAGGGAGGCTAGAAAGGTAGGAGGACGACTTAACATAATTCGCAGAGACAATTGTTCTTGTTGCACCACTATCAAATAAAATGAAAATGTTCTTGCCACTTGGGAGGCGTCCTTTCACAAAGTTTCTTTCAGTTAATTGCAAGTCTACGTCATCAGTCCCTAAATAAGTCGAAGTTGAGTTTACATTAGGTCTGTTTTGATTATTAGGTGGGGAAGAAGGGCAACGAGCACTGTTAATTCCTTCCCCTTTTAAAAATCCTGTGGTCGTGGCCCATATGATGTATTTTGTTGATGTTGTCTGTAGTTGTACTGCTGGCGTTGATGCTGTTGTTGTTGTCGTTGATGCTGCTGTGGCTGTTGGTAGTTATAGTAGGGTGTCGAAGGTTGACACGCTTCGTCTCTAAGACGTCGTCGACATTCCCGCCAAACATGTCCTGAAAAGTAGCAGTAGTTGCATACCATTCGTGGTCGTGGTCGTTGGTTATATGTTTGTTCACGGCGGTATGGGCTCTTACCGCGTCGGTCTGAATTTAAGTCACGATTTCGATCATGACTCCGGTTTTGTCGGTTTTGTTGGTAGTGGTCGCGGTGGGTTTGATCGGCACTCGCGCTACGGCTTGTGCGTGTAGGTGTGGATGGTCGTCGATGTGGAGGACGTCCACGGTCATTTTCATTGTCCGTTGCGTTGGACGTTTTTAGGGCATTAAGTTGTTGCCTAAGGTCATCAATGTCAGTTTGGGTAGAAAAGGTCAATTCTTTTGTCTGTCGGGTAGTGTCTTGGCGCAAATCAAGAAATAGCTGCGCTTTGGCTGCTATCTCGTCCGCAGAAAGGTCAGGGGCTGAGGCAGACATTAAAATCGCAGCTCGGCAGTCGTCTGGTATGGAGTCAAGTAGTCGATGTTTTATTTGGGTTTCCCCGTAGTCAATGTATGTGGCTGTAAGTCTGAGTCGTTGGAGGTATGCTTCTGCGCTTTCCCCGTCGGTCATCGTCATCGTGTTAAAGTCACGGACGTGGCTGTACGAGGATTTAGCAGGGCTAAATCTTCTCACAAAAGCGTCCTTTAGGTCGGTATAAGTAGAAAAAGTCAGGCCGTCGATCCAAAGTCGGGCCTGTCCTTGCAGAGTTCGTCGGAATGTCCTAAGTATTGTTGGGAATTGGTCCCGGTCAGTAGAGTCGACGTCGTGTGCGTCGAGGTAGTCATCAAAGGTTAAAAAATGTGCTGTAGAGTCATCCCTATTAAGTCGGTCACCGGTAAACCGGGACGGGAGAAAGTCAGTGGATCGGAGGGTTGTATGTCGTGGCATGGTTGTGCCGTTATTGGGTGGAGTCGATGTCGTGGTAGTTTGATCGTCAGTTAAAGGCATGATCAGTTTGTATAGTATTACGATTAAGGTAGGTGTAGCAAAACAAATTCAATACAAATACTATCTATGAAGCTATATTCTCAATGATAGAAGTAATAATAGCACAATTTCATAACAATCGTCAAATTGTATAGCAAAAGCATAAATGAATGGAGCATTAAATCAAATCAATTATTATTTCAATCTCTCACTCTCACTCATAGTCTGGAACAATGAAAAAGTGTTTCACTTACCCAACTATAGCAATCTGTCTGGTGTGTTTAACATTTAAAAACGGCGGAGCAATGCATTAGTATGTAGAAGAAGGAAAAAAAAAAAAAACAGGATAGGTCGAAAGTTCAGGTTCCAAAGTTAGAGTTATTGATTAAAAATTTCTGGGTGTAGTGAAGTCACAGTGAGGCGTCGATGTCCTCATCATAGTCCTGCATGGGCGTTCATCGATGTCGTTCCTGGTCCGTCTAACGTGGTCTGCTGTAGCTATTGGTGCATTGGAGTAGTCATTGGTTGTGTCGTCGGCAAGATCCAGTTCGTCGTCGATGTCATCAGTACTGTTTCTTGGTTGAGCTTCATGAGGGCTCCGTCATACTAGTAGCGATCTGGTTGAAGTCGTCATCGTCATTTACTTTTTGATGTTGATCGTTGTCGTTGGTCGAGTCTTTAATTTGTCTGTATTTTTCGTTTTCCAAGAGATGTGGATTTAAAAACTACAGTTTGTGTGTATTCAGCCGCTGGTTCTCCTTGATCTCATACTTTATCGAAGAAAAGTTCTAATTTTAATTCTTTTGAATTAAAGCCGGGTTCTCCACCATGTCGTGTTTGGGATCGGTGTTAAGTTATTGGTATATATTGAGAGGTACATAAATGAAGAGATGCTGAAACTTTCTTTGTAGTGTAATGTGCAAGAGTATAATTTATTATAACTCTAAAACGATGAGTCGCATAGTCCAGATTCACAAGTATATTTACAAGATATAGAGCAGACAAAGTATAGGTACTAGCTTGGTGATGGTCTGAACTCTTTTCCTCTCAGAAAGCCAGAACATGTCATAATTATACAGGAGGACACAAGGAATCTCAGGGTAGGTTACATTGTGTCAAAGGGACAAAGACAAGTTCCCTCTCAAAGTCATTTAGCTAACACATGTATACCACCGGGGCTGTTCTGGGAAAGGGTCTTATCAAACAAAGGGGGCTTTGGTTATTGGGAGAATTAAAGACAGGAAGTCTTTTGTTTTGGAGATTTGGGGGCACTTTAAAGATGTATACAATTTGGGGTTTATTTGGCTGGAATAAGTTATTAAACAAATGTCTTGGAAGGAGGTCTGGTATATCGCAGGGTGGGTCTTATCTGTATTGGGGCATACTGAGTGATATTACATATTATTACTGAGGGGTGTAGACTTGTACTACCATTACATAACACTATAGAGTCAAACACAAGGGACCTAAATATTTTGTTCAACGACGGAATGAACAAACACGAAAGAACGGTAAATATGCCTGAATTATATTCCATAAGGTCTGTTGAAGAATAGTGGTCGACAACGGAGTTAGGATTTAACTCCTTGGATGTTCATTTTTAAAACTGATTTGTTATTATTTTACAGACCTACTTCGTTTCGAGATCAACATTCATTTTTCAAGGTGATTTCTATAAATGCAACAATCAACATATTTTCTTAAACAGTCACTGAGTGATCCAACATCTTTCTTATTTCGAAATCAAAGGATATCCTCAAATCAAATATAATTATTCCCTCTCTCGATCTATTCTCCCCCTCACACAATCACATGCACATCCTTACATAATGCTGTCATGTTTACTATCATTATCAGTACTATATCATTATTATTGGTGTTGTTGTTATTTTCCTTGCTGTTATTATTATCATTATCATTCGATTATTATTATTATCATCGTTATCATAATCATTCCCATGATATTCAAACCAAGATGACTATCGAGAGTATACTAAGTGGAAAGTGCAGCCCTCTGAACTTCGAGCTTCAGTTCTCTCCTGAAGAGAAAGGAAAGAAGAACGTCCATATCGACATACTACAAGGGTCAGCAACACGTGCAGAAAGAGGGTTGTTCCTTTCCATAGAAGGTAAGCCTATATTATCATGAAGAAGGATATTATGTGTATTTCACTTCATCATATGTAGCCAGGTACATGTATCTTACGTAAATCATTTCTGTAACGAGTTACCACAAAGACCTTACACAAGTCTAAAATACCCTACATACCGGTAAGTTAATTCTGTATCCTTTTATCTTGAATACCCTACATAGGTCATTTATTGTAACCATTGATCTCAAAGACCGCACATGATTCATTTCTGTCAATAGTAACCTCAAAGTCCCTACTCGTTTTAATTTACGTAACTCCAACATATCTCAGTTTTTCTGCTAATTCAATAAGACTCATTAAAGCTTTAAAGTCTCCAATAAAGCACACACTAAATGCCACAAAAGGAACATTATTAAAGAATAGCTGTAGGGCAGCCCTGTTCAAAGCTGAAATCCGTTTCTTACAAATGTGTATGCATTCTCGTATCTTCTGAAAGTCGGAAAAAATAGTTTTATACAAAACCATTGAATTATGATTATTTATCTCCCACAACACATCTATTTATAATTAGCTAAAACATAGCAATTCTGAATACTTTAAACAAAAATGTAGTCATATTGTATTTCTTTATTCCGTTAAATGCAGATGAACCCGATTATGCAGTCGATCACACAGATTCGTAAGTAAACGAAAATAATTATTCATCAGCTATGTCCTATAGCTTAGAGGCTATTAAATGGACCTTGAGAGTTGAGACATGACTTCTCCATAACTTCCTGTCTTCAGCTGTTCTAGTAGGGTAGTTGCTACATGCCTTGTGGTAACTCTTTTTTGAAAGTGGTATGATGAGTGATAATTTCCATGCAAATAGCAATGCACCAGTCCTCCACAACTTGTTGAAAAAATTTGTGTCTTTTAAGATTTCATCTTTTAAGCTTTTAACAGCTTCTTCAACCTCAGACTGAAGAATTTGTTGGTCTTTCTTCTGCTCAATAAATGTGACTGACCTCAGAATATCTAGTAGTTAATGATATGTTGGTAATCATGGAGTTCATCGCAATATCCCTTCCACCTACTCCGAACAGCCTGCTGTTCTGTAAGGGTGTTGCCATTTTTGTATTTGATAGGGTCTAGCTGCCATTTACATCATGGTATTCTTTGAGAATGTACAATTAGACTGAGCATTTATCATTCTTGACGCGTAACCCGTCGCTAAAAAGGTCCAATAAAATACCTGTAATTGCATTGCTTCCGAGCGACAACTGACTTTTTGTAGTGATAGTGATAGTGATGATGGTGATTTATAAAAGGACACGAATTCATAACAATACTTTCTAACGAAATCTACCAAACCTCTATCAGCTTGTTTTGGTTCTTTAAAAAAAAAAAAAAAAAATTACATCCCGCCGAATATTTTGAATTTAATTACCTACAGGCAGGGGCATTTCCAGTATGTATCCAACAATCTTCTCGAGATCCTGGCCGATGTGATCCGTACACCAAAGGATGTAATATCCTTTGGTTACCAGCTTGGCTTCTCTTGTTCCTCCATGAAGAAATACTCTAGGTCAGGCTTTGGTGAGATGCTACGCGACTGGAGACGGCAGGTTCGACCTAGTGAGCAGGTAGATGAACTTCGAAGGGCATTGCAAAATGCTGGGTTAGGCGTTGCAGCTGAGGTAACCTTACATTAAGGTAAGTACCGTATTCTTTGGGGCTTTGTAAGACTAAACATTTCCCGTGTATTGTTAGAAAGATGGGAATATATTTTCGAACTCCCTTCTACTAAACCATAGCTAAAGAAACTAATGAAATATTTTCAGCTGAAGTATTTGCAGCGAAGCGATCTCGAATGTTCTCGATGCAGAGAGCTCGAACCATTTGAAATACTGCCCGAGCATTTGTAGGTACCCATTTAATACGAACTGAAAGGAACAAAATAACTGACTTGGGGAAACAAACTTGGCCTATATTGCAAGCACCTAGCAAGGTTATAACCTGGGACCTCCCACATGATAGTCCAGTTCGACACGCAAACTTTGATTGCCCTTTTGGCGTCTCAATAGTCAAGAGCCAAAAATGTACCACAATGCTCCCAAATCCCTTAATCAATGCCTCTCGCACACCTTTGCGTATTTGGCTTGTGTATTGCTGCGTATTTATGGCTAGCCGTTTTAACATGTATGTATTCCTATTTGTTGATTTCAAGAATTGAATGCTTGATATCAAGAAATCGAGCGTTAATAATCGGTACTTCGAATGTTTCCAAGCATTGAATTATAATAAAAATTTCCAATCAAAATTGCACCTTTGCAAAAATGAAAATAAAGTTAGTTTTTTTAAATCTTCGCACAGCTACTTTAAACACTGGCTGTACATTTTCTAACGACAACAGCAACACAAATGATTAAGAAAGGAATAAGTTTCAATAAACGAATTCCTGAATGTTCGAATTATTGAAAGTTCTTCCCCAATTTTCGTTTGTAAACCATCAGTTTGTAACACGTAAAATACTCATAACAATTGAATGTTCTTTCTTCTTTATTCCGTTTTATTGAATAACAGGAGAAGCATTACACATGTCAGACAAGCATGGAAGTCAAATGAGTATGGAACCTTGTCATTGAGATGTTTATTATCACCAACAACCAAGAAGGGATTCACTTGATTTATGAATTCAGCTGAGAAGCCTAGGTCTTGACAAACATGTATCATAGATCTGCATGATTCTTAGCCTGAATCTACAACTTGCTGTTTCTTCCATACCCAATGCTTGTCGTCATGTAGTCAAACTTATCTTGAGCTCTGGGATTCGTATTTTGAGAGAAAATTGCAATTATTTTTTCTGGATTGTTTATCCTGCAGTAGATTGGTTGTTTGAACTAATGAAATAAAAACAAACGCACAAAAACTTACTGGGAATCATCTTCGATGAAAACCACAACTCCTAATTGCACATAATGACCTTTGTTATAAGCACATGTACATGGTGTCATGCCTACTTACCCGAATTTCCCCATCTGTCTATGCTCATAACTTAGCCACTATACATTTTATACCAACAATGTTTGGCTCATGTCATTTATCTGTAATCTTAAACAATTCAGTGTTAAGTTTTGTTGGATTCTGTGAGAATTAATTTTTCATATTTATCAGAACTCAATTTTATCTTTCAGCTACATATGATAATGATTTATTTTAAATTATTAGTTTCATTGCTAAATATGGCGGTTTATATATGGAGTATTAAGAGTGGTAAAAATGTATAGGATGTATGTGTTGGGGGATATGCAAAATAAGGTCCTGTTTGGGACACGTGCTTTGTAGGCCTTATTATTTTACCTTCCTTCCTTCCCTCAACGATATCTAACATAATTCAGTATGCCAAATTCAGTTCTACTGTCTCTCATGTTGTTGCAATGTTCTGCTCCTCCCCGCTCTCTGTAGAACTGTCACTTTATCCACCCAACTTATCTTTGCCATCTTCCTCCACAGTTGAATGTCAAAACTCTCAAACGTTTTTATGTCTGCCGTTTCAGAGTCAATGCTTTAAATCCATAGAGCAGCACACTCCAAATCATTTACATATGACAACAAATGCATTAGATATTTTCTTTATCGAAAGGTTGTAAGAATACCGTTTCAGTTCTGTTTCAACAATGACAATGTATATGATAAAGTAAAAGTAGTATAAATATATTTTGTTATTGCAAGGTTCTAAGAGGACCGTTCACTTGGTTTACTACGATGATCATGTACATTAGGTAATAAATGGAATGAATATATTCGTTATATAAGGTTGTACGAAAACGGTTCTGGTTGTAGGCTACAATCAAGTATATATATATAAAGTAGCTTAATAATTTTAGAGGATATTTTCTTTATTCCATGATTGTATGTAAACCTTTGCAGTTCTCTTGCTACAATAATCATATACATAGGATGATAATTACAGAATATATTTTCTTAGTTGTACGAATACTGTTTTAGTTATATTGATACAATAATAATGTGCATATATTTAAGGTAATTGATACAATAAATATATGGTTCATCATAAAGTGATTTCCTAGAATTATCCTGAAAATTAGACCACAATAAATTATTACAGATCACATGTTCTTTACTATAAGGCTATATAAATCGAGTTTTATCTGTATTGCTTAACTGGACATGTAAGACAAAAATTACCGTATATCTTTTATTCATTGCAAGGTTTTATGAGAACTGCTCACTTGTTTGTTTGACTACAATGATCATGTAAGTGAGATGATGACTGAAATGAATATATGCGTTATTATAAGGTTGTATGTAAACGGTTGTAGGTATTTGGCTACAAAAAACATGTATATAAGGTAGCTTAATAATTTAAGAGGATATCTTCTTTATTGAAAGGTTGTTTTGCTGTTCAGTTGCTGCAATCATCTATCCATATACATTTGATAAAAATTACAGAAGATTTGTTGTTGTTGACACTTGTATCAATACTGTTTCAGTTCTATTGCTACATTGATGATGTAAATAAGGTAATACATACAATATGATTCTTTAAGAGGCGGTTTGAGAACTGTTCAATTAGTATCGCTAGAATAATCATGTAAATAAGATAAAAATTACAGACCATATTTTCTTTACTATATTATTATTATTGTTATTTATTTGGCTATAGAAATCAGAAATTCACAGTATTTACAAAGTCAACATATCAAATAAAATTGTCTTAGAAATAATAAAGAAGGAGAAGGAAATAAGAAGCATGGAGAAGAGGAAAGAAATGGTTACTTATTGGGCAGGGTTCGCATAGTGATATCCTTCACTGCTGCCCAGAGGCACGCGAGCCCTCAATGCTGTATGACTAATGTTTCATTTGTATTCGTACAATGGACATGTATATAAGACAATAATTACAGGATATATTATCTTTATGCAAGGTTTTATGAGGACCACCCATTTGTTCGAACACAATGATCATGTACATGAAGTGATAACTTATATGAATATACGCGTGTTTTCGATGTATGTCTACAAAAACCATGTATATAAATATAGTGTAAATAAGGTAGTACATACAATGAATATGATTCTTTATGAGGTGGTTTGAGAACTGTTCAATTATTTCAATGAATATATGCATTATTATAGGGATTTAATACAACGGTTTTAGATGTATGGCTACACAAAACATATACGGTAGCTTAATAATTTTAGAGGATATCTTATTATTGCAAGGTTTTATTAAGACTGCTCATTTGTTCGAACACAATGATCATGAACATGAAGTGATAACCTATATGAATATATGCGTTATTATAAGGTTGAATTACAACGGTTTTTAGATGTATGGCTACACAAAACATGTATATAAGGTAGCTTAATAATTTCAGAGGATATCTTATTATTGCAAAGTTTTATGAAGACTGCTCATTTGTTTGACTACAATGACCATGTCATGTACATGAGATGATAACTGAAATGAATATATACGTTATTATAGGGTTGTAAGAAAACGGTTTTAGATGTATGGCTACAAAAGCATGTATATAAGGAAGCTTAATATTTTTTTTATTGCAAGGTTGTTTGAGAACTTTTGCTGTTCGGTTGCAACAATAATCATATACATATGATAATGATTACAAAAGATATTTTCCTAGTTGTAAAATACTGTTTCAGTTCTACGGCTACAATGACAATATAACCAACAAATATATAACCAACAAATATAACCAACAAACTATATCCGCAATGAGTAATATATTTAGCACAACAAATATATGGTTTATCATAAGGTGGTTTCAACTGGTAAAATTGTATTGTTAGAATAATCAAGTAAATAAGACAATACTGTATACTGTTTCATTTTTATTGCTACTGTAGCATATGATTAATGTAACATTAATCATATGCTTATGATAATAATTACAGAAGATTTGTTTTTGTTGACACTTGTATAAATGCTGTTTGAGTTCTATTGCTACATTGATGATGTAAATAATGTAGTACATACAATGAATATGATTCTTTAAGAGGTGGTTTGAGAACTGTTCAATTTGTATCGCTAGAAGTAATCATGTAAATAAGACAATAATTACAGAACAAATTTTCTTTACTATATTATTATTATTAATATTTATTCGGCCATAAAAATCAGAAATTCACAGTATTTACAAATTCAACATATTCAATAAAATTATCTTAGAAATAATACAGAGGGAGAATGAAATGATAAGCAAGGAGAAGAGGGAAGAAATATGGGCCAGGGTTCGCAAAGTGATATGCTTCACTGCTGCTAAGAGGCATGCAAGCCCCCCCCCCCCCAAGGCTGATTGACTAGTGTTTCAATGACAATTTTTTTTCACGAGTAATTGTCTTTTGGTGGGGGGGGGGGGGTAATTTTCCGGGGGCTAATTGTTCAGCTGGTAATATGACAATAATTACAGAAGCTATTTTCTTTTAATCATGAATAATGTTTCAATGCTATTCCTATCATTTCCATATGAAATTGTAATGTATTGTTTTATTGTTCAGTTATATGAATACTGTTTTAGTTCTGTTGCTACAATAACGATACACAAGTGACCTTTCATAGTACCGATTTTCTAATTGAGCGCTAAGATATGTATATGTAAAATGAACTTGTAGATATAGGCCAATTGTATATGTGATGACGCCAGCTTCAAGCGAGAAGGCGCCGAATTTTGATGACATGGCACCGGATTTGCCTCTTACGTATCTTCTTTATTTGTTGTGAACGTTATAACCTGTAAATATCGACATTCATGACTATCGAAATAGAACTATGTTACATATTTAAATTGTCATTCATGTGCACCTCAAAGACAACAGTTTCATTTGCATTTATCTATTGTAAAATTGACATCGTGTCTGATCTTAATATCTTATGCTGGGATAAAACTTTGAAGTCCATCAGATAAACAAATCTGATCAAGTTCAATTTTATCTAGGTTTAAAAAGCTAGTCATTTATTATATAATTCATCGAATTTTGTAATTACTTAGGATTTTTTTTTTTTTTACTGTGTATGTGCCTGTAAATATTGTGTCTATGTGTTTCTTTGTGTAATTTATTGACTCTGCATTTACTTGGAACTTTTCTTTAACAAGGGCTATTCTCACAAGTATTTGCGTTTCTACTGGTCCTTTCCATATACCATACTGATTTTGTATTGATGTTTTTATATTTTTATGGTTATAATTAAATAAATCTTGAATCTTGAATGACAGGTATCGAAAATTCAGAAGCCATATATTCTATATTGATATTTCTGCATTTGAATATCAAGTGGATTTTTCAAATTATCTTTATATTTCGTGGAGACGTTTAAGCACTTTTATACTTTCTACATTTACATTTTCTCTGTTGATATGATAAGGCTACGTTTAGTAGAAAACTTCACTTTACGTGACATGCTTTATTAGTGTTTCTTAATAACAATATATCGTTATGCTGCAGTTCTGTGAAATGCAACGCCCCGTTTTTTAGGGAATGTTGCAGAAAAAAAAATTCCACGGTTTTGAAAACAGTAAGGTTGTGAGATATGAAATAACCCGAATACATGTTTAGAGATTCTTTGGAAACAATAATCTATATCTCTACCCGCCAACTACGTATGTACTGTATGTTAACTGTTGCATTTACTGGCTCAAAAAAGGTTATTCTAAGGTGCCTTTAAGGTCTTATTTTTATTCAGGGTGGCCCAAAAAGAAATCAACACCTGAGATCTGCAGTTCAACAATATAATTGAAATGTCATTTGTTTTTACATATTAGAGTAAAAAAAGTCTTGTCCAGGTAAACTAACAACAGGATCATAGATTTGGGGCTAAGATTATATTCTAGTTATGATTTCTTCCAATAGCATTGAAATCAGGTATCACGGACTGTCATATTTTAGAAAATTGCGACAGCATCCATACTTTCTCAATAGTAGAACCTTCATTTGGCTATTTTTAAATAAAACACGAGATATAAAAACATATATGTATGTAAATATTGCTAAGTGAACTTTTACATTAATCTTTATTATTCTCATGAATGTTTGTGATTTGGTTTGAAAATACTGATGTAAATGTAAATAAGTGCGTATAAATAGTTGTGATTATAATAATGTACATGTAAGATGTCAGGTATAAAATACCTAATTTCATTTTCGAAGAAAAAAAAGATTTTCTTTTTGACATTTCTTACATTCACACAAATAACAATTAAGGAAAAGTGATTAATTCAGAAGAAGTAAAACCTGTAAGATCATAAGTACACTATTTGCATGTGTAGTGCCAAAATATATGAAATGAAGATGTGTTGAGACAACAACCATGTATATTTTACAGCTATATAGTTAAGAATTTCAAAGAGTTTATTGCTTAGAAATAAACAAAAAGAATGGACATGTTATATGTCTTTCATAATGAATGCAACTATGGAAATACATGTAGTTATTTAGTATTGAGTGCATTGATAATGGATGGGTTGAAAGAAAATCGAAGATATGAAACATTTTTCATACATATATTATTTACTTAATGACATCCAAAACGATCTGTTATTTGTATAAGTGCGTATGGAATGTGTTTAAGGTCCTGGAATGTGTGTGTATGTTTATATGTGAGTGTGTGTGTATATGTGTGTAGCGGGGAGGAGGGGTGGTAAGGTTAGGGTTACATTTTGTATTGAAAAGCACTCTGGCTCCCAAATGCATTTCAGGCAGCCGCTGGTACGACTACCACCACTATATATCAGGCACTTCAGTTTGGGATGGGATTTTGCAGTCTCTAATGGTTGTTTGTAAGCATAATGGTACACATTTCCATTGCAATCAAAGGTCCTACGCTATTTAAATTTATTTTGATAGGATACAAATGTCCCAAGTCATACTCTCACATCTGCCCTATGCTTTGTTCATCGCAGGAACTCTTAGAGAGTAAAATAAAATGCACGAGCTACGAAAACATCCTATTTTTTAAATTTTAGTTATCATTTTTATCATTCATTTAATCAAAAGGCTTATATACAAAACGATTTGGAAACGCCACCCACAATCGGCAGGAGGGGGGGGGGGGGGAGGTATCTGGCTTTTGTCAATTCTCTGCGTCAATGCCACACCCCTTTAGCATAAGCGGTTTATACTTGTATCTAATTGTTTTGAGGTTCTTAATTAATTATATTATTTTAAGGATCCTCGGAAGCTGAAAAATTGAATAGATGAATTATATATTAACATAAAGATTAAGAGCAATAGACCCCCTCATACACGCACACACACGCACAAACACATGCACACGTATTGATGAAGAAAATGGACCTATGATATTATAAACTTTATTTCGGTTACTGTCACACGTTAATGTGATGTCATAATCATAATGGCTGTAACCTGTTCCAATTTGTCTAATATTTGAATGGGGTTACGTTGGATAAAAAGCCAAAAATTTTACTTATCATACCATGTAATAGCCAGACATTGTAAAATCTCCTTTTACAAATTCAGCTTTATATCGTTCAAATGTTGTCATTTTCAATGTTATGTATGCCTTTGGTTGAGCATATAGCAAGTAAAAGCATCCAGTGTTTAATTCATCCCTCTCTGCATTTCAATCCACTTATAACGACATTATTTTTCTCGAAATGAAAGAGTTAAATAATTTCTTTGAATATAGTAATGTTGTAGAGAGATAAGTCATGAAATTTCATTTACTTCGTGAATTCATTCTTTTCCCAAACTTAATATCAAAGAGAATATAATTCATGGAGTGTATCTGAAGTATCAGTATTTGAAAATTGAAGCGATGCCAAAAAAACAGGTGCCACAACGACAAGGGGAATGCCAAACGAATTTAACTTGCAGGGTCTGAACAACAGTGTTGTAATGGCACAGTAGCGGTTATCATGACGAAATTGTGCATGTAACCACATCCAATCATGACAAATCTTAATTGATCTAAAAAAGACTCTTTCCAAACAATGTACATATATTCCTCCAACGGTGGAATCATAGATAATAAAGTACAGTAACCCTTTACTGAGATGCACAATTCGTAATTTAAGCGGGAATTGAATTTTCAGCCTTGTCTGTTATATACTGTGTGTATTATATAGTATAAATCTTACCGAAGGGGGGAACGAACAAGACGGGGCCATGACCAACAATTCTCTATCAACCAAGTCAGGACGGATGCACATGCATACCCATTTTCCCAAGGATAGTTAAGGACTGGAACAGTCTGTCTCCCTTAATTGTAGCCCAACCTTCCTTTAATACTTTCAAATCTGCGCTTAAAGCATACATAAGACAAGCACCTTTAGTTGATGGCCGCACATGGCGACACACCTCCAGTTTAAACACCTTTACGGCGTCTTTTGGAGGAATCCTAACAAGTAATGCTGTGATTACTTCAGTGTCATCTCATATGAAATTAAACCAAATTGACTTATGCTGCTCCATAGCCGCAAGAAGCCTGGGTGCAGATATCTAATTAATATGATAGAATACACATGTTCAATCAACTAAGGTATATCTCCCCCCCCCCCCCCCCCCATTCCTATAGTCGTAGAAAGATATACAATGGCACCTAAAAGGGAAGTGTTTTACCGGGTCAGGCTATTCCATGATCCATGTTAAATCGAGCTGTAGCGGAGCCTCTTCCAACTACAAACGAAACTTTTTAAACCTTTCCCCCGAAAAGAGGGGTGGTATTTGATCCCTTCTTGGAATTAAGTTTTATACAATTCTGTTTCTCTTCTTGCTCTCTCCATTCGATGTTTAATTATGCATCGTGGCAAATATTGATAAATATTGACAAACTCATGTGTACCTAAATCCAATGAAGCAGGTTAACATTCTCAAAAGAGCGACCAGGCGACCTAGGCCCACCAGGTAGGCGTGGCTGGGACCGAGAATTAATGTCTACCCAAGGGCACTATACACCACGTTTACTTCTTTTCAACGGGGACTTACATAAAGAAGACTTTGTAAAAAATGTATTTTGCTGAGACATGCACGTTTCAATGGACTGCAATGCAATGGATAAATACTGTTGACTGGAAATAATTCACCATCATCTTCACCTCCATTACCGTAATCGCCATAATCATTAAAATGCTGTACATTCCATCATCGTCGTTACCATTATCATTACCATACTTCGTGCTATAATCAACGTTTATATTTGCCCTGATCATGAGTAATACAATTATCAAAGGATAGGGATCAGCGCCCACAACGTACACTGTATAGTATTTAATTATGTTGTGGTGAGATAGGCCTCATTAGAGGAAAGTTTAAACTGTTGGAGAACGGCACGCCAAATGATATATCTATATATTTTTTATTTTGGGGTGAGGGGTGGGTGTTACTGAGATGTAACATTTTGTCTGGCTGGGAGATGGTGACCTGTGAATGTTGAGCCTACGGGACACCAGACCTTAAACTGTGGGAGAACGGCACGCCTAGTCATATTTCTATATTTTTTGTTTTTGGTTAGGGGAGGGGGGGGGGTGGGTGGTATGACCAAGATGTAACACTTTGTCTGTCTGGGAGATGGTGACCTGTGAATGATGAGCCCACGAGGCACTAGCCCTTAAACTGTGGGAGAACGGCACGCATAGTCATATTTCTACATTCTTTTCTTTTTTGGTGAGGGGGGGGGGGGGAGGGAAGATGGTATGACTTAGACGTTACATTTTGTCTGGCTGGGAGATGGTGACCTGTGAATAATGAGCCCACCGGGCAACAGCCCTTACACTGTGGGAGAACGGCACGCCCAATCATATTTCTATATTCTTTTTTTTTTGGTGAGGGGGAGGGGGGTCGGTATGACTTAGATGTTACATTTTGTCTGGCTGGGAGATGGTGACCTGTGAATGATGAGCCCACGGGGCACTAGCCCTTAAACTGTTGGAGAACGGCACGCCCAGTAATATTTATATATTCTGTCATTTTTTACTGTAGTGGAGAGGGCTGTATGCCTAACATGTAATATATTTCATAGGTGGGAGATATGGTGACCTGTGAATGATGAGCCCACGGGGCACTAGCCCTTAAACTGTGGGAGAATGGCACGCCAAGTCATTTTTTCCTCGCTGGAAGCCGAATTGGCGAAGCTTTTAAGTTCTTAAGAGGGTGCTGTGACAAATTAAAAGGCTTAACAAGAATAATCTAGTAGACTATACTATAACCCGGTGCACAGCCCCCTCCTAACGACTGAGCTCACACTTCGCTACTGATTGGAATAATTGCCTTGAAGAAAAGAACAGTGGGTGGGGGATGGGCGATGCGGACGCACCCCACCCCTTTTGTTACGGCCCTGAGTATCTTATATTCGACTCAAACAAACACGAAGTTATGTTTCATTTATTTGATTATTATGCCCATATAACTGATGTGCTTATGGATTATGGGTTAGCAAAACTCAAAACGACACCATTTTTCATTTAATTTCACTTTGTATTCTTTTTAAGACGGTTGTACAAGTGTTACATACACCCATCCATGTAAAAGATTTTGAAGAGCAGAACTAATCAGGCGCGGAAGAGGATTTTGTTTTAGAGGAAAAAAGGGAGAAACATTCAATGTTCCTAGAGTTTGCCGTCAAGTCAGGAAAGGATCATACAGATTTTTCGGTCAATTTATTCTCCTACAAGCAAGAACAAAAAAACAAAAACACAAACAAAATAGTAATCGCCTAATGCCCCAATCGATCCAAAAGGCACCTGAAGAATGTTATTAGTTTTCTACGCTTGCTTGTTTCATTTGTATCGGTATGGACCCCCCCCCCTTAACAAAATCATGGATGGGCCCCACAGGTAGATCACTAGGTCTTGCTGGTTAAACGGGGAATCCCCACCAATACAAGGACGTTAGAACTTCCCAAAATATTGTTAAATCATGTCACACAAACCTGAAAGACTATTGGTGAGTTTTAACTTTCCCAGTTGAATGAATAATGCTTGGCGCCATGCGACTTCCCTCATTTTCCCCCATTGATTTGAGGTGTAATTATAAGGCATAAGATCATTTACAGACTTATAAGACATCTATTAAAATATCATGTAATAGCGTCACTTTTACTGATTTCATAAACTAAACAAAGAGGGAGAAAATAATTGTGCTCTTGTATTCGTATAAAACATTTTTATTTTATACATAGGGAATAGAGTTTTGAGAAAAATACCTTGGGGCATTATATTAATTAACTCATAATAACAAAGAGCGCCATCAAGCGATGATAGAGCCACAGTATACATTCATAACACTACCCTGTTGAAAGAAATCATGAATGAATAAATAAATAAAAAACAATTTAATTGAACAACAAAATGCATCTCTCTGGCCATGAATGTCTCCACCTTCATGCCTTGCCCCTCTCTCTCTCTTTCCCCATCTCTCTCATGTACATTCGGATCATTCCTATCATACCGGTGGGGTGGGCGGGGAGGGAGGGGGGGGGGGGTCCGATAAGAATGAGATACTTATTACTTAATTCGTTGTAATGTCCACTATTTGCTCAGCAAATTGTGGGATACTCTCTATTTATTATCAGCCAAATTAGTAATCCTTTCAGACCTTTCACAGATATTTTCATAATGTAAAATGAAAAGCAACTGTCTAAGAAAGGAAGGTTTGAAACATATAATCCTGGTAGGCGTGTCGTCATTTCGAAGAAACTCGAATAGAAAAGTTATGTTTATGAATTTAGCGTCAATTTTCGTGGAGTGGAATTCCTAATAATTGCGTTTACTGGTAACAATGTGGATGGGTATGTGCCATCGTTAGCTATTCTGTGAATCCCTCACTGAAACTGAGTTCGCCGTATTCCGCCGTATAAAGAGCGCCCTCATTCAAATATCATTTGCCCGCCTAACCAAATCTCACATTCCTCACTAGCAGTTCATACTGGTCCCCAAATGCCTCTCTTATGTATCTTCTTTCATTGTTGTGCAAATCATAACCAATGTGTGAGCCCGACATCCATTCACTGCTTTTTTAAAATTCCTTTCTTACTCTCTCTCTCTCTCTCTCTCTCTCTCTTTCGCTCTCTCTCTCTCTCTCTCGCTCTCTCTCTCTCTCGCTCTCTCTCTCTCTTTCTCTCTCTCCCTTTCTCTTTTATTCTCTCCACCTATCTTTGCACACACTTTTAATTTGCCCCCCTCACTCTCTTTTACTCTCACCCCTCCTATAACCCCCCCCCCCCCCCCTCCCTCCCGGCCCCTTCCCCCTCTCTAGTTACTCTAATGGTAATTTAACAAATTTCCTGATAATCATTTTATTGCAGACAGTTACTATGAAATATGTCAGTGGTCGCAAATGCGGTCATTGCTATAAATAACTAAAAATATCAGAAAGTAAACGCATGAACATGAGAGGGTTCAAACATAATACCACATAATACTACTATTCGAACGTTTCAACACTATGGCTCGAATTCACAAAGGAGGTTTGTCGACAAACCTCCTTTTGTTCTTTACAAACCAGGCACATCGTTGGATCGGTGTATTGAGCGCTATATAAAAAAACGGATTATTATTATTATTATTATTATTATTTGTAAAAAACGCGCCATATGACGTACGAAAACCAAGGTTTGTCGACAAACCTCCTTTGTGAATTCGGGCCATATATGTCTGCCATTACCGTATAAACAAACTAAGAAAGACTTGAAATAATAGTAATAATGATAAATGAATAAATAAATGAATGACAACTGAGCGCAACAATGGTCACTCGCGGCTTCACTTTGCTTTGTGTTACAAGATACATACATTTGAAGCATATTTGAATTTACGCTATCATAAAGCAAAACAAGATGCTGTTTTTTAGTAAACAGAGCTAGGTAAAATTGTAGACAGGTTAGGTAAAAGGGGACCTTGTACGTTTGTTCGGTACAATTTAAGTCAATATTCCCTCGTTTAAACCTTCCCCATTGTTTTAGAGTGAAGGAAGTCAACAATATAATCATTAGCAGATTATTAACTTCTGGCAAAATGCAAATGAGAAATCAAATCATGCTAAAATTGGCATTCATAAACGGTACACAATGTACAAAAGTTAAGGGACTTCATGATCTTAGACATAAAAATACACAAGTCATGATATTGTAAACAACATGAGCTATAGTCTGATAACCAGGCGCGTACGCAGGGTGGGGGGGGGGGGTTGGGAGTTGAACCCCCCTCCCCCCTTTAACTTTTTTTTTACGTGTGTGTTTTGGAGGAAAACCCCCCCCCCCCTTAATAGGTGACCCAAAAAGGTTGACCTTACCCCCCCCCCCCCCGCCCCCAACTCTCTACATGCCCAAACACAACGTGACCTTATTCAAACAATCTTTTAAGTATGCTGGAGCGGTTAATTGGAATAAGCTTTCCAATAATATCCAAGATGACAATTCAGTTGACAGTTTTAAACACCAATATAAAACAATCTTTCTTTAATCGATAAAATGTGTTCACTACCGTTTCTCTTTACTACTGTACAGCATTGTTTGCAATAACTAACTAAAATTGTTGCTAGCCCTATTATCTAGGAAATTACATATGCTCATGCACACCTTTTCCCCCTCTTTTCGGTTTTCCCTTATCTTATTTTTCCTATTTGTGTTGTTCCGTTTTTTACCATTAAAACTGCTATTTTATAACTCCTCTAATTGTCAGTTCTTGAATTTGTATTTCCTTCTTTATGCATGACCATTATGTAAAACAGCCTGCGAGCTGATCAATGTTATCGTGTTAAAAGATGTTTTAATACAAAATAAAATACAATACAATTAAATTAATGCCTTACCAAAGGGGTCAAAGGGTAATAGTTCATCGACTTGGATTTCAGCCAGGACTTGCCAGTTACGGGATCACTGCTCTACAACAGTTACTGATCTCTCACGCCTATTATGTGGTGGAGTTTAGCATTAAGCTACAGTCCCATATACGTCCCGGACCGTCCCGGACCATCCCGGACCCCATCCGGGGTGATCCGGGATTCGGTCCGTGTTGACACCGGGGTGGTCCTGGATGGTCCTGGATGGTCCTGGATGGTCCTGGATGGTCCTGGATGGTCCTGGGCGGTCCGGGAGTCGACCCCGGATGATTTTGACGGTCAAAAACTGCCGGGGTGGTCCGGGACGGTCCGGGACAATAGTTTGATCCGGGGTGATCCGTGTAGCCACCGTGCTGGGTCCGGGGTCATCCGTAGTGGCGCCGGGGCGGTCCGTGTTGATCCGTGGCAGTCCGGGAGTGAGTTATTGACCCCGGATCACCCCGGCGCCCCTACGGATGATCCCGGACCCAGCACGGTGGCGACACGGATCACCCTGGACCGTTCCGGGATGATCCGTGTTGGCACCGGGATGGTCCGGTGTCATCCGTGTTGGCACCGTGTTGGCACCGGGGTGGTCCGGGACGGTCCGTGGCGGCTCCGTGCTGGGTCTGGAATGATCTGTACTGCTGCCGGGGCTATGCCCGGACGGTCCGGGGCGGTCCGTAGTGGTACCGTGTTGGGTCCGGGGAGACGGTCGGCGGTTGCAATTTTTTGAACAAAACATCCCGGACCATCCCGGATCACCCCAGACCATGGTCCGGGATGGTCCGGAGTGGTCCGTGCTCGTCCGTGCTGGTCCGGCTTTATATGGGACTGGGGCTTAACTGTCTCGCCACCTAACCAAATCTCACATTCCTCACTAGCAGTTCATACTGGTCCCCAAATGCCTCTCTTATGTATCTTCTTTCATTGTTGTGCAAATCATAACCTGTAAATATGGACAGTGAATTTCATGAATATCGAATTATGTTCCATATCCAAATTTTCATTCATATGCAACCCGTCAAAGAGAACAGTCTCATTTATATGTACACTCTAAAAACTGAAATGTTAAATGTCAATTTAAAAGGGCCGAGGAGTGACCACTCTTTCAAAATGTCAGATTGTTTCCTTTAACATGCTGGATTCAACATTTATAGTGTTTGATTGAGCATGTTCCAAGAGTTAATTTACCATTTTGAAAGAGTGGTCACTCCTCGGCCCTTTTAAATGGTGATTTAACATTTCAGTTTTGAGAGTGTACCTAATGTAAAATTTACATCGTCTCTGACGTTAATAATTTATGCTGGGATAACACCTTGTAGTCATCAAGATGAACAATTTAGATAATTTTTTTTTATTATCTAGGTTTAAATGGCTTTTTTTTTAAATTTGTATTGAATAACACTTTTCGAAAACCCTGGTGCTCAGTCACCGATGACAGGAATATTATGAATAGGTATCATTAGATAATGAATAAATGACTCTTCATCATGAAATAGTGTTACATTGTAATTGCAATGACGAATATTTTGTATTATATACCTCACTTAAGAAATCCAGCCATCTGATTGGTCGAATTGCATTCATAAACTTCAACTATTTCTCTAAAATTCCCAATAACCATGGTTATTGGGAAAATAGTTCAGTCTCCATGGTTACCCCATAGGTTTACATGTTAAAAAATGGTCTGAGCGATCGAGGATACCGCGTACGTGTGCGAAAAATTGGTCGGCAATTTCAATACAATTGAATCTCGATCGATCTTACCGACAATTTTATCTTGCATTGTTGACATGAAGACGAAAATAAACTTCCAAAAACAAAAAAACAACATCTGCCGATAGATCTTGATCTAAATTCGTGCCAATATGCATTGCAAAAGTAAAAGAAGGGCCTGTTTATATGATATGGAGCAGCCGCGAAGCATCCTCCACTCGAAACCGTTTTCAATCCATTTTGATGTATATATAAGAAAAAACTACTATGTATTTAACAGAGCGCGATAGCCGAGCGGGTAAAGGCGCTGACTTTAGTTACATCACCTTTAGTACGCAAGAGTTCGAATCTCATCTTCGACAAAAGTTTTTTTATTTTTTATTTTTTAGTCTATTTTTTTCGGCATATAAAAGTATTAATGACTGCTTTAATATTCGAGAAATAGTTGTTTTATTACGCTCTCGGGAAGGTTACAATTGGGCTATTGCCCTCGGCACGCCTCGGGTAATAGCACAATTCTAACCTTCCCTTGAGCGTAATAAAACAACTATTTCTCTCAAAGCAGTCATTAATACTATATTATTATTGTTAATGTACTTTGCTATTGTATATAGTGTTGATTATAACCTGCCGCCTAACCCACTGGGTTGACGGGCCTGGTTTTTGTGTATGCATGATCTCTAATAAAGACTTGATTCATCATCATCAAAGTCAAATTGGTTATGACTTTTTAATTAGGAGCTACCAAAATTTGGTTATCATGCTATGTCGTCAACGTAACTGCGGCAAATTTGACCCCTGTTGACCCGTTATTTGTAGGGGTGCAGTAATTGAAGTTTTAATTTTCTTTTGTGCCATACTGATAGGGAAAATAGTTTTTATTCCTGTATATTTGTATTATACGTTTATTCAACATTCCATTGATATAAAATTGTATTTTCATCGGAAAGTTTCAATTCTGAAATTGAAGAGGGTCAATAAAAACCAGAGTGAAACTAAAAGTGGATGTGTTACTTTCAAGATTACAATGAATAATTACTCACTCACACACAAACACAAACGCATACACACACACACACACACACACCCAACACACGCGCGCACACACACACGCACACACACACAAACACGCACGCACACATACGTTTGGGTAACCTTTAATCGTTGTTGATTGATTGGGAAAATAGACCTATAATATATAACCTCTATCTTGGTTATTGCCCAACGTTAATGTCATGTCATAATCATACTGGCTATAGCCTGCTCCATTTTTTCTAATTCTTGAATGGGGTCAAGTTGGATGAAAAAAAAAAAATATATATCCTTATCGTACCATAGCCAGACATTATCTTTGCCTTTGGTAGAGCATATACTATAGAAAATACAACCATCCGGTGTTTAATTCATCCCTCTCTACATTTCATTCCACTTAAAGATGAAGTTGAGTTCTGGCCATGCGATTGCATTGTGAAAGAAACGGTGTGGAATCGATCAGAAAAGGTTGATCATCTAGCATATAAGAATTCGTGTGTATTGCAAGGTTCTGGAATCATCAAAATGATAAGAAATTGGCCAAGTCTTGGTAAAGTTACAAACACTGTGCACAGAAAGATGTATATGGGACTACACGAACTCGTGGCGTAAAAAACCTACCCCCCGAGTTTTACGATGTACATGACATATTTAGAATATGAAGGCATTTGAAGAGCCATGCTTTTCAGGGAACATGTCTTATCTGATGTTCTTCCACACTTGCATAATAAGAATGATAACGCTCACAAATTATTTTTCACCTCTTCCCAGAACTCAACCTTCTCTTTAAACGATTTCTCGAAACGATAGAGTTCAATACTTTGTTTGGCTAGTTGTAAAGAGACAGCCATGAATTCTCTTTTACTTCGTGAATTCTATTTTGTCACAAACTAAGTAACAAAGGGGATATTATTCATGGAGAGTACACATGCACAATGGTACCTATTTCAGTATTTGAAGCGATGCCAAAAACGGGCGCCACATAATCAAAAGGGGAATCCTAAAAGAATTTAACTCTAAGAATGCCAGGCAGAAAAATGTATGGGATTTACGTGCAGGCTCTGTACAGATACGCATTAACGGCACAGTATTAGTCCGGCAGCCCAGAAGATTTATTCAAGGGAAAAGCGCCGGAACAACTGACCCCATAGGCCGATGGGGTGGACCCTAGACCTCACGAAAATGGATTGCTGCCGGGTCTGAGCTGTGGTCTTCCCGCCAAAATCACACAATTTGTGACGTCACTACCGGAAGTTCCATTTTTGACAATGTACAGAGAGGTACACATGACACCATCCCATAAAACATGTCCCCTACCTATTTTGAGGGGTTTTTTTTTTTTTTTTTTTTATAATTTGACTAGCCGATAGTATACAATACACCACAAAGAGTTTTCCCGGTGTTTGCATCCCCGAAATTGATGATTACGACGATAGCCTTAAGTAGCGACGTCGTCGACATCGGGCCAATTTGTCCGATTTTTTACTCAATTTCGGGTTCAAATATTGAAGTTTACTTTAAATAGCTTTTCAATTGCCCGATAGCTCTGAAACTTAACCTACATACGGAACAAGTTCCCCACTTTTCAGAACATATATGGATGTTAAACATATTTGCATACTTAAGGTTTTTTCTGACCATTTAAGTAACATGGTTATCAGGAAAATCTGTCAAAAATTAGAGTTTTGAGGTAAAATTTTAAAGTCAGTTTTGCGCAAGTGCTGTGATTTAAAAATGTTATTCTATTTTCACTTTTGTTAATTTTTGACTTATTGCACACCTCTGTTTTATAATTAAATATATTTAAAGTATGCTCAAACTTGTAGTTAAGTGGTCCCGTGGTCATTTCCATCATGATTTATTCAAAGTTATGCAATTACGACATAACATATTTGGTAAAATTTGCATATTATGTTGCTGAAAGTCGAATATACGGGGTTGTATATTTTACAAACATTTTACTTGAAGTGTTTTATATCAAGGAAATGATAATTAACCATTGATTTATTCAAAGATAAAGTTTAACTGCTGGAAAGTGAATTATCTTCGCCCAATGAAAAGCGCCCTCATCGCCAATGATATTTGTCATTACCAATCACTGTCGATTCGCTGGAAGCCTGCTGGAGTCACGGTCTCCCAAAACTATTGGGAATAGCATATCATCTGATGACAACTGATGTCAGGTAAGAATCTGTGTGAAACTCATGTAATACAAATGAATAAACTACCCCGATGTTTATGAACAACTCCTTAACAAATATATTTAATAGCGGTGCATCTTTTATCTGACCAAGTCAAGTAGATGATCACTTATTCATTTAATTAGTGTATGAGTAATGAGTGGAATGGTTAATATGATTACACTTTTGATTAAGAGGGTATTCAGATATTAGAGATGGACCGTTATGAAACTTGTGCCTGGGTAAACTAAGATATGTCATTCTAGTCTTATTTGGTTCTCCTCATATAGTTCATCAAGGAAAGGTAGACTCAGTTGTAATAAGTTTGAGACAAAAGTCCTGCTCGAAAGGATAAGACATTTTTTTTTCTTCCCATGTAGGCCTGTAACAATAAAGGCCGTCAAATATGATCAAAGCCTAAATCATTTGAAGTTGAAAATTACTGATTTAGTACTCGATTCATCTAATCTATAATCATTCTTCATCAAGTCTTTCAAATAGCATATACCGTTTGTCAGAAATGGTAAAACGATGGAGGCTAGGATAAACATATAGTATGCTCAGGAAGGCATATTCCATTCAAGCCCTGCAAGCGCCAACCTTTGATAAGGTCATAGTAATGCTTGGCAACTTTCATCGAGAGCTTGCGTATTTCGGAGCCCTAGGAACCTACTTGGCTGAATCAGGGATAGAATATCTCCTCACCGAGGCTGGTGTCCTGGCCGAAGGATCCCTTGCTGGTTTCATGAAGGGCAAGTTCTACAACAGGTGTACGAGACTCCATCAAGTTCTGGCTGCTGTGATGGAACAATCATTGCTGTCCAGATACATAGAAACATTGGAAGACGCAGACCGATCTCTGGTAAATGATGTGGTATCTGACAGTGACACCAGCGTCGAACACTGCCAACTTCTTGCAGACAATGCTGCACTGAATGATCTCCAAGAGAAATACGAGCGCTTCTTTCAGGATGTCATTGCTGGAAAGCATGGAGGCACAGCAGCATATTGGGCCATCTATGTCTACCTCATCAATAGAGTGTATCGAGATCTTCAGCGCGCCGTACGGACGAATGATGTTGATAGATACATCCAGATCCTCCCAGAGGTGATCGACGTGTTCTTTGCTTTGAACCGGCCAAATTATGCAAGATGGGGATCCCTTTTTCTCAACAAGCTTCAGAATATGGATCCCAAAGCACGCGAGATTCTAGAGGCAGGAGGCATGTCCATTCGGCGCACGAAGAAATCCTATTCAAGATGCGCAGTTGACTTGACCTTGGAGCAGACCGTAAACAGGGATGCTTCTTCTCCCACGAAAGGCATAGCAACTTTCACTAATTCACACAGTGCTTTCAGAAGATGGGCTATTACTCTCTCACAACGAAGTATGGCACTTACAGCACTTCGTGAACTGGTCAGTCTTCACCAAGGGGAAGAATCAATGAATCAGCTGACAAAACGGAGAATCGAACGGGATGATGCTGACAAGAAAGCTATAACACAAACATTGACCAACACATGCAACCCATTTGCCACTGGCTCTCCTGCTGAGCTCATCAATGTTTCATCAGGAAGAACTGCAAAGGATGCAACGAGTGCAATTTCTCCTTTCAACACTTGAACGAGGAAAACATCTTCGACTCGCCTTTCAAGATGAATGTGCAGCTGATACTTCACGGTTACTGAAGCCAGTAACACGGATCAAGATGTTAAACTTCGCAGCAGAAAACGCCAAGAGATCCAAGACGGCAGTACGGAGAGTGAACGCAGCTGAGGGAGCCAGGGATGTCTTTGGGCGAATGTTAGCTGTTGCCGCTGATTCAACTGATGCACTTGACCTACAGCACATTCTCAGCTTCCCACTCACAGAAGTGCCTCTTTCACTTGCCCATAGTGATGGGACTCCCCTAAAGACGGAGAAGGCAGCTTTGACAAGAAAACTTGAATGCAAACAGGAAGCAGCGCTGTTGCCTACAAATCTCCCCGTGATCTCAGCTAGTGTGATTGATGGTGGTATCATCATTCATGAAACCGTTCTCCAACATAGCAAATCAACATACGGAATCATGGCCAAGGATCTTCTGGAAAGGGTTTGTTCGAGTCGCGGAGAGCAAATACACCTAGTGCTAGACAAGTACCAGTCACCTTCCATCAAAGACCCAGAGCGAAATCTACGTCAATCTACCTCTCAGCTATTCATCATAACTGGACCTGATCAGGCCCAGCGTCAGAGTGGCATAGAATTACTCAGGAGTAGTTCATTCAAGGAAGAATTCGCCAAGTTTGTTATGGAAGAATGGAGGAAGCCAGAGTACGCAGCAATAGTCGGGAGAAAAACGCTGTATGTGTCCCACGGCGGAGCTTGTATTGAACTGAAAAGTAATGGGGACAATCAACTTGAGATAGATCAGCCAAGTTCCTTCCAATGTCACCACGAAGAGGCGGATACTCTCATAGCTTTCCATGCAAGGGAGATTTCAGACGGCAACATCCTTGTCAGGTCGAGTGATACAGACGTCTTTATTATCCTGCTTGGGCTCTGTGGGAGGTCAACAGGGATGAACATCATAATGGACTATGGTTCTGGCAATAACAGGAGATACATTGATGTCTCAAATGTAGCTGCCCTTCAAGAAAATAAACAACCCGGTTCAACAGAAGCACTGATCGGTCTCCATGCCCTGACTGGATGTGACTTTACCTCGTGTTTCTTCAGAAAGGGGAAGATGAAGCCCCTACAAAAGATGGAAGCCAGTACCACCCACATGCAAGCGCTTCGATCACTAACAAGCGAGGAGGTTGATGTCCCAGCTATTACATCTTTCGTTTGCTCGTTATATGGCTGTGTAACATCCGACATAAACGAGGCCAGATGCAAAGCTTTCAAACGGATAAGCAGCGGAGGTGAGAAGGGCCCTCTTGCAAAGTTGAAGAAAATAAACTGTTCTTCTCTCCCCCCATGTGCAAAGACACTTGGTAACCATATCAAAAGAGCCCACTATGTTGCCAGAATGTGGAAGAGGGCTGACCAGGCGGAGCCAACCGGTGGATCCCGTCCTTTGGACTTTGGCTGGAAATCAACTAACAACTGCTTCGAACCAGAGTGGTACCCAGGAAGTGCAGTCCCAGAGTCTCTCACAGGTTCACCTATACCACACCTACAGAAGATGATGACAGCGTCCAGGATGAGGAGGAATCAGACGATGCTTGGAGTGAGGAAAGTGATGAGAGCGATGTCGGAGTCAGCGATGAAGAAGACTCGTAATGCAAGATGCTATCCGTGAAACATGTCATTGCACATCTCAAATTTGATACATATGTTTTAAATTCATGACGAAGCATTTCTGACACATGTATAGGCCTGGTGAATAGAAATTACACAACTGTTCACACAAAAAAGTGATGAAGATCATTGTTCCAAATTTACAAATTTCAGCTTGAAGGACTGGCATAATATTGAGGGTCTTCCTTATTCTCATAGGGCCAACTTGTGTCCAATGCTTCTACCTTATCTTCTGGAATTATGAGGTAACATAAATAAAACAAATTCTTTACTATTTTTTATACATGTGGTATACCTATACAGCATGAGTCAGAAAAAAAAATCCCACATTTTTGAAATAATACTGAATTGAAATAGTAAAAAAAAAACTTACTCACTCTGTATAATGGAGGATGTAAAAAGAAATAGGTCCATAACACCATATTACAATTAAAGTGAGGATTACACGTACATGGGTGAAATAGAATGGAAAAGTGTTAAGATGAATAGGATTTTTTTTAAACAGTTTGCACTGCTCTTCCACAACATTCTGTTTTGAATCGTTACAGTAAAAGAAAATACAAAGAGGCATACCCATTATATCTGAATAAATATCTTCTTGGGTTAAACGAATATATTTGACTTTTATCTAGAAAAGTATAATATCAGTCATAGTGGATGTATGAGGAAGAATGACAGAGATGGTTGGGTAGCACATGAAGGGATATCGAGACCGAAATTGAGATCTATAAAGAGAGAGAGAGAGAGAGAGAGATAGTGGAAGGAAAAGGGGATAGAGAAGTGTGAGATAGAAAGAAAGAGAGAGAGAAGGGGTGGTGTTGTACGAGGAGATATAGAAAACAAGGGAAGAGATATATATACACTTGGTGAATGCTATCCTTATATATATATATATATATATATATATATATATATACATGTATATAAAGGAGAAAGAGAAAGAGAGAGGGAGAGATAGCTTTCTCATAACTTCATCTCTTATATTTGGCCACGAAAGTCCTGAAAAACACAAAACATATATTAACACTTGATTTGCATTGTAATTGTTTTTTGACATCCTTTCAAATAAATTCCAAATTCAAACCATTACATCTTTAGAAGTATTAAATATAAAGGCGCAATGGTATTTCCTAAAAGGAAGAAAAACGAGAATAACAGAACGATTTGATATATTCACAGTAATATTACATTGTATAAGGTATTGGCATAACTAGGTCCCCGAGGTGTTTACTCTATACAGGGTGGACCCGCACTTAAAATTAAAAAAATTGTAATTAAAACAATTAAACAAATCACCCTGGGTTGTTGTTGTTGTTTTAGTCTTAAAGGCGTGTGACATTCAATTATGAATATTTACGCCGATTTCAAGTTGTATTGACAATTGAGAAGAGAGAAGAGAGAAGGGAAAACTAATCGACGCTTTTCAATTTTTCGCATTTTGCGGAGATTCCAGACAGGCTGTCTACATAAAATCATTTGACCGTTTTGTGTGTATTTTCTGGCCAGCCCGGTTCGGAAGGTACATTGAACAGGCTTCTCGGCTTGCCTGTTCATGCGCAGCTAGCCTATATGATCCTCCAATACCGGCAAGGCTATGCGATGTCTCTAGGTGGGATGTCTCCTTTCCGGGAAAAAAACAAAAGCAAACAAAAAACGAGAAAGAAATAAAACAAAACCATTATGATTTAATTAGACTGATGATCAGTTTTCAAAATCTCAAATTATGCTGATATTTTGGGCTTTTTGTGCCAGGTACAGTTAGTAATACCTTTCCTTAATGCCTTAATCTTAATAAAGTACAATACGTTACATACGACCTATATATAGGCATATAGCTGACCCTTAACACAAATATTTAAAAAATCTTTTAATATAATTATGTTTATGATTAAATAGCCTACTATAATAGGCAAGACCAGTTTTAATTTACATGACACAATATGAATTACAGACGGTATAATTTAATTTCTTGCACTGAAATGATTTTGGACTCGCATGAGTGCAGGTTGCTCAACAAAATACAAAACACACCAGGTCCTTGAGTTGCCGGGTAACTTGCCTACTGGAAGGCCATAGGAGGCACCAATCAAAGACAAGCCAGCCTGGGTTTCAACCCAGTTGTTGACCCAAAACAGTGCATAGTCTTGTTGAAAGGCGTTGTCAATTGGCGACATAGTGCGCAATAACTCATAAAGAGCCTTAAAGGTATTGTTTAACAATGTTAAATCTGAGATGCATGGCCCTACGTGTTTTCAGTGTCTGTGACATAGTAAGAATCTTTGAGTGACCGGTTTTACCATACTTATTATCCCCAAAGGATCCCAATAGACTGTAGAGTTATAAAAACCGTTAGGAAAACGAAAATTGAAATTTTGATTTCCAAACTTAAATATCTTGATAATCAGACAGGCGATCGGCTTGTTAAAAGTCATGGGATTCCCGACTGACCTAAAGGTTTATAATTATGATTACAGCATGAAATCCAGGATTTTTTTTTCAGAATCTGAGGCAATGTTACCGAGTCACTTAAATAATTGGGTTTACCCTTCTTGGTGTGACTCCTTAAAGCACAGATCCCTGTCAGACTGTGGGATATGTTCCGAAAGACGGGCAAAACTGTGAAAAATAGCATCGGGCAAATTTATGTACAAATAACAATTTATCTAGATTTCTTTTTCTTGGAACGGGCAGTGGCGAAACCAGAGAGTAGGAAGGGGGGGGGGGGGACGCAAAAAAAAGTGCACCGCCCCCCCCCCCCCCCCGTTGAGCAATACAAATATCGTTGTAAAACTAAAAGTGGTTGTGTTACGTTCAAGATCACAATAAATAATTCCTCCCCTCCACTCACACACACACACACACACACACACACTTACATACACGCCTATTATGTCCGAGGACCATGGTAAACTACCTTCTTTTGAGGACAGGTGTTATCTAGCTCTAATGGACATAATGGTGAAAAGACTCCTTAAAAAAGAGAATGCTTTTAAGGACGCTCACAAAATTGAATGCGTTTTTTTAAGTTTAAAAATTTATCATAGACCTATACATCAGAGGACATGATTCTTGTTTTGGTATACGTCTGAGGTGGCTTTCTCTAATGTTAAAATGTCATATTTCAGCATTCGACAGAGGTCAACCACGCACACTTATCAAGATTGCGTAAACTTACGAGGACATTGTATTGAATAGGTAACACAGCTCAAGTTTACATAAATGTACGAGGACAACATGCGTTACAAATGTAACACAGTCTTTGTTTGTATAAACTTATGAGGACATATCAACACAGATAAAGTTTCTGTAAACTTATGAGGACATCACACAAATCAAGTTTGCAGCAACACACGAGGACTTATTGCACAGGTATTTCACACATACCAAGTTTGCGCAATCTTATGAGGACATTGTATTGAATAGTTAACACAGCTCAAGTTTGCATAAATGTACGAGGACAACATGTGTTGCAAATGAAACACAGTCTTTGTTTGTATAAACTTATGAGGACATATAAACTTTATCTGTTTATTTTGCACAGGTATTTCACACAGATCAAGATTGCGTAAACTTATGAGGACATTGTATTGAATAGGTAACACAGCTCAAGTTTGCATAAATGTACGAGGACAACATGTGTTGCAAATGAAACACAGTCTTTGTTTGTATAAACTTATGAGGACATATAAACTTTATCTGTTTATTTTGCACAGGTATTTATCTCTTTTAGCGATCATGAGGAGTTTATCTCAACAAGGTTTCACTTTACATCATTCAGATACAAGCAAATTTAAACACTTCAAGTACACATGTAGATCATTTTCAAAGATTTGTTTTTAATAAAACTCAACACTGACAACAGGAACTTGACATACATGCAGTTAGTCATTCATAATGCATAAATAACTTTTCTCTTACATGTACAAAATCTCAGAAATCACCTCTTAATTTTTCTTAAATGATAATCTACACAAAGTCTGATCATTGTGATCATTTATCGATCATTAAACACAGAATTTTCAAAATGAATATAATCACTAAGATTGTCAAAAATCCTTAAATTAGCAGCATGTTTCTGCATTTGTTAATGTGATATTGAAAGATTTGGTCCACACTTGTGGTCGATTGTGCAGACATTCAGTAATAAAAAGAAACGTCAATTTTAAGCATTTTCTGGAGGTAACCCCCCCCCCCCCCCCCCCCCCCCACACACACACATTTGCTTCGTATGACCATGATTACATGGTACTTTGCCATAAGGTTTTTTTTTTTTTTTTACTTTTTTTTTAACTTTAACAAAATATTTTCCTTCTCCAGTTTTAGGACATGGACCTGTGACAAATAAACCCTTTTCAAAGGGAGATTTCCTCCTGGAATATCGTGGAAATATGGAATATTTATTTTGATCTCTTACACATAACTTGGGATAGAAATCAAATAGGTCAGGAAAAAATATTAATTTCAAGTAATGCACAGTACAGCTATAAAATGTGGATGGAGTATTCTGCACATGTGCACACTTCCACCTTTATACACTTTGCTTATAAAAGAAATGCTGACACACACGCATATTCTCTTTGTTATAATACATTGCAGTCCATGCTGTAAGATGCAGATTGAATGTCAATCACATCCATATTTCTTATAAAGGAATGTTTATGTTTGTTTTATTTCAGCAATGAATTTATTGTATCGTTTTTTTCTTCTCAAGTGCAATTTCCGATTGTGTAGAAAGTTTGTTCATGGTTTGACAATTCAACAGCAGTTATACAAATTACCATTCTTGCAGCTATAATTTTTATCAAGGTGATCCATATTAATTACAAACCTTTTTGCTTTGTATTATCTGACATTTATAGAAATTATTTGAATGTTTGCATAGTATACAATTGAATTATTATCATTTTATTCATTTATTTGTTTTTGCTTGTGATTGAATCAAACCTCATGATTTGCATGGAGTGCAATAAATCATATTTATATACATACATGTGTGTGTGTACACTTTTCTTCATTGAGGTAAGATGGATTCAATGGGATTTTAGTTTGTTTTGTTTAATAATGTTATAAACCCTGTATTTAATCTTAGTCCAGGGTAGTGTTGCAAGTTCAGGATACTTATTTCTACATTCCTCACATTCTTCTTTCCCTGGAATTTGGAATGTCCTGTAATTTCTTTTGAAAAATGTGTCTACAGCATGGTGTTGTGCTGCTGTCCAGGTAATGCGTTCCGCTGTAAATGAAAAGAGATTTTATAGGAGAGTGAAAAGAAAGCATGTGCATATTTGATAACCTAAGGACAACTTCATGTGATGCAAAAAGTCATCTAAATCAAGAAATTTTCACAATTCCTTCTAAAGTACATTGTCACATATCCAACATGTACATGCAATTAACCCTAATCCCATTGGGATATTTTGATCACTTCAGTCCATGGGGGGGGGGGGGGGGGTTATTGGGTCCCCCCCTTCTGATCTCGGCCGTTGATCGCGCAATCGCGCCGAAATTCGGCATGCACATAGCTTGTGATGTTAACTCTTAGATTATATTAGATTACATTATATTCTACTTGCATGCAGATTTTTGCAGTGATCGTGCAACCAGTAGCCAAGATCTAAAGATGGGAGGGGGGGCGGGGGGGGGGGGGGGGGGGGGGGAGTTAAATCAACCTCTGGCAAAAGAAGACCCCCAAAACCCGGCTAAATTAGGGTTTAAATAGGACTACAAGCAAAGTTTGAACTACATGCTATTATTACCTTTTGACCTTTTTGCAACAGGATGGCTACTTTTTGGCTCCATAGACCCAGGAGGTCCATCCCTCTCATCTGAGAGCTCTGGAGAGAGAGAGAGAGAGAGAGAGAACAACATTATTTTCTGGATTAACTAGATGAATCCTCGACCGCACGCAGTCGGAATTTATGCCTCCGTCATCACGTGATCAGAATTATCTTTCCCATTTATATCACGCAATCAGAAATAAATATTTAACTGAATAAGATTAACACATGACTTCCTTTATACTGCATACTAATAATAGCAAGAACATGAATTGAACATTCATGTTTTCAATGACATATGTGACCGATGGCCTCATAAATCTAAAATCTAATCAGACCCTTGTCCTTCCCATATCCTCGCATGATAAAAGTTATTTGTCAAACAAATTATGAGCTATTGCGAGAAAAGGCCATTTCCGTGTATAAAATGACCTATGTGACCTTTGACCTCATGGCCTATGGATAATTGTACTTCCCATCTGCATAAAGGACCAAGGTTTCAAGTTGATAAGCTAAACCATGGTCTGTTTTCCTGTATTCAATGACCCCTGTGACCTTTTACCTAATAGATCCATAAATCTTATCAGATCATTATCCCTCCTATATGAATACATGACCAATGTTTCAAGTTCATACGTTAAACGTATTATAAGTTTAGCGAGAACAGACTATTTTCATGTATAAAATGACCGCTGTGACCTTTGACCTTATGACTCCAAAATTTGCTTGGATAAGTGTGCTTTTCATTTGCACACACGACCAAGGTTTCAAGCTGATATGTCAAACTGCTCTTAAGTTATCCCTAGAAAAAGCCATTTTTATGTATTTCATGACCTATATGACCTTTGACCTTTGAACTCATGACCCTAAAAATTTGCATGGATCATTGGGCTTCCCATCTGCATACATGACCAAGGTTTAAAGTTGATATGTGGAATCGTTCTTGAGTTATCACAAGACAAGTGCATTTTCATGTATTCAATGACCTCTGTGACCTTTGACCTCATGACTCCAAAATCTAATCAGATCATTGTCCCTCCCATAAGCATACATGACAAAAGTTTCAAGTTGATACCTTTATTGGTTCTAAAGTTATCGCGAGAACGAAAACGGGACGGACGGACAACCCGAAAACATAATGCCTCCGGCACCACCTTCGGTGGGCGGAGGCATAAAAATATACCAAAGTAAAGATGATTATAATACCCCATCCTCCATGTGTGTACTGAATCTCCTGACCATTGCTCAATATGAGGAAGTAATTTGATCTGCAATATTTCTACTTGATTTATTGCCATGTGCTGTAACCATGGCATCATAATTTCTGGCACATGAAAACAGGGCGTTTTACATTCACAAGACCTATATGTGTGTGAAATATTAAAAGCATCTCTAAAAAACAAGAAGTGCTTTGATCAGCAAAATTTGAAACAGATGGACCAACGGACCAAGTGGCCGACCTATACAACTTTTGTTTGGCGGTGGTGTTAAAAT
>JAVYIG010006823.1:0-111280 GCA_035222895.1 Strongylocentrotus droebachiensis
GACCGATGCTCGTTACGAAATCTCAGGAGCTTAAACACTTCTGAAAGTGTGAGAACAACTTTTTCGTACGTGCCTCATTTTTTGCTCTTCCTCTTAAAGATAGTATGTCCCTTTTGCAGCCAACCTCAAATTCTGTAGAACTTTGTAGGAATTATGAATATGCCATTTATGTTCTATCTGAGAAAATTAAAACGTTAGTAGTGTCCTTATATTCAAATTATGCAAGAAAACCCGTATACTTGCTAGACTTCACTGTCAGACACTATTGTCAGTATTGAGTGACTGACTGGCTTTTTCTTCTTCTTTAGTAATAACATACATAAAATGAGCTGTAAAGGATTTGTCTTCTACAATAACCCACTTCTTGTAATGGCCAAAATTAAACTGATTGAATCTTTGCGCAGCATAAAACGTACGACCATGCGGTACAATAGTCTAAAAGACAAGACTATTACTTATTGGCTCTATGGCTCCTAAGTCGATTTGACAACTAATAGTCGCTATTTTCCCACTTAAAGACATTTTCAAGCCCCATTTTTTTTAAGGGGAGTTCTAAATTAGTATTATCTTTCAAATGCCATTGTAATTTAACCTTTTAATTTGTTTTGCCTGCAAATGGGACGTAGTACCTTTAAACGACATGGGCCTAGACAGGGCTAGCGAAACCAATTTAGCCCCCGTCCTATTTGGACGACGATCTTTGATCCGCCTCTTGAAAAGGGATCGATTAGTTTTTCCCGTTTTATTGTTGATCATATTAATTAGAAATGCTACATTTCATTTCACCATCAGGCTCGACAGGTTTGATGTTGCTTAAGATCACGGAGAAATCAGCTTTCGTTGGATATCGCGGACCAGAAGAGATGACAAAGAAGAAGATTGTAAGAGATGTGAAGACGAAAGGAGACGCATACTTCAATAGCGGTGATCTCATGAAGATCGATGTCGATGAATACGTTTACTTCATTGACCGGCTCGGAGATACATTCAGGTAGAAAAAAAGATCAAATGCCTCACGTCTAGAGACATAAGAATTATGTAAATTATCAGAGAAGAAAGGGACTCCTTTTTGCTCTATATTCTCAAAATTAGAAAGGATGTGTTTTATAATATCCTATAGAAACGTTAATACCTAGTTTATCTGACTGCTAATGTAGTTTAAGAAAATCAAACATTAGACCTACGTCTTAACATTCTTTTCAAGGGACTTGGTTATTGAGGATCAATGCCTCTCTAGAAGTCTCTCATCGACTCCGTATCCAGGACCTCTTGTTTCGAGACTGCTGCTTGACCGCTGTACCATCAGCATGTTACGAAAATAGATTTCTCTATTTCTGTTCTTCTGCCCCCTTCATTCGTAAAGATTATTACTTACAGGGCTTGTATTCTCTTTGAATGAGAATGATTATTGTATTCCTCGTAGTCTCACAATCCTCTACTGATAACCCTGATTTTTATTTTTGCTGATGAATTGATCTTTCAATGTATCTGGTGTACATGTTTCCGACTGAGTTGTTTTTTGTAGGTTTTTCTTGAGAGATGGTAACAAAATTCAAACTCATTTATTTCACATCTCTTTAAAATAAAAATCAATGTTTGCAGAAATAAACCATTTAAGAACAACATTGTACAAACAAATAGACAAATGAGAAAGATGCGTACATTGTGAATAAGTAGATGTGAGGGAGTAACAAAGGCGATTGACGATTTTGCCTTCACACTATGTGGGGATAGTCCTAAAACGATAGTTGAATTCTCCATGGAATTAACCACTTCTACAAATAATTAAAGTTCAAGTCAATAAATGGACTACGTTATTTTGTTTAGTTTTTATCTTTTATGTGTTTATTTACTTATGGTTATCTAAAAAAGGGAATTCCCTGACGTTTCGAATCTATAATGACTATACTCATATGGTGTGTTATGTACTATTTGTTTTTACAAAGGTAATTACAAGTTATGTTGACTACTAAAACAGTTATATTTCATTGTTTCTTTTAAATTTCTATAGGTGGAAAGGAGAAAACATTTCTACCCAGGAAGTTTCTCATGTTCTTGCTTTATTTCCAGCAATACTCGAAGCTAATGTGTATGGTGTACATGTGCCGGGTAAGATAATGTAATCTTCAACAGAAGTATTCATAACAGTTATGAATGGTCATTAACATGATTCGTATGTCTAGAAATTAGACCAGAACTTTCAATTACATAAATTGCCATTTCATTTGCAGAATATAAACAGAAGCAAGAGAGAGACCTCTTTAATTTTACCCGGTGGTTTGAAAATGATAAAAAGGTTTTACAAATTCTATCTATGAAATGTACCATGCTAATGTGACGTTGAAATGAAGAAGAAAAAACAGAAATAATAACAGTACTTTCTTTATTTACCACCATTCCGACGAGTCTACATTAGGGGCATCATTATAAATACCCGTGCAATTACGCGGTAATTATTTGCTCATGTATGTAAAGCGGAAGAATATGTTTTTGCTACCAGTCTGATGTTATTAAATAACACAACTCCTTTAAAAACACCTTTAACTTTCAAGGTCACAATGGAAGGGCAGGGATGGCGTCCATTGTTTTACATAAAGGAGCCATCTTAGATTTCTCAGGTCTCTACCGGCACATCATCTCATCCCTCCCGGACTACGCTCGGCCAAAGTTTCTCCGGCTTCTCGCTGAGATGGATCTAACCGGTACCTTCAAGCACAAGAAGACTGAATTGGTGAAGAGGGGTTTTGCTCCTGATGGATACGGAGAGGTTTACATCATCGAACCTTCAAAGAAGACGTATGCACCAATCAACCATGATCACATCAACATGTTAACAGCAGGTTATTCAAAGTTGTGAACAAATACGACATCGAGTCTTATAACTTGATCATACGAAAACGTTAACAACAAGTCATCTAAGTTTTACAAAAGTTTACAACATCGAGTCGTATCATGATCAAATCAAGCTAGTTTCAACAGGTCTTTCCAAGCCGTAACAGAATTACAACATCGAGTCATACCTTTATCACATCAAGATGTTAGCAGCAGGTCATTCTAAGTTGTAAAAAAGATCAGAAGAACTTTCTATCGAATCATTATTACTATTAGCATTACGCCATTTAATTTTGTCCGAGATTCATGTCATGGTATTCCAGAAGATGAAAGTGATAAAAAATGGTGAAAGTTTGAATTTAAAGTACTTGAGAGCGTAAACAGCGTGTTGCAGTCTTCTTTACCCATTATTTGCTATACATTTTCTTGTTAGCATTTTCTCAACAAAATTCCGGCGTGGGGGCCTGATCCCTCCGTCCCCTCCCCGGTGTCGCTGCCTCTGGAGCAGATTGAATAATAAATATGTGCACGCACCGCCACAACATATTTCATATAAGAAAGTGTAAATTAATATGCGACAATATTAAAACCTAATGTAGTTTCTATTTTACAGTAACCAATTTTGTTCAAATATTAGACATTTATCACTTCGTCAGTAGGCCTATATAGAGCAGGTTTATTTAAAATTATGTGGTATTTCTAGTGGCATGATTTTATGTACACTTCTACACAAAAGGTTGTAACAGTAACATGTTGAATCATCATCAGTCACTTGTGCTAACCTTGTTACCGTTCTTATGACATGTAATTGTTGTTATCATTTATTGTTGTATTATATCGATAATCTATTACGTTTACTTCGTGTTATCATGATTATGCTGATATTGTATGGTTCTGTCAAGAAGTTTTATGTAATTAAGAGACAACCACCTTAAAAATATAACTAAAAAAATAAATCATTACAAGAAAGTTATTTAGGACTGGAATAATGAAAAACAAATATGTATCTAAAAATAATTTTCGCCAGTTTCATATAGTCAATGATGGCTTTTTCAGTTACCCAACTGCTACCACAGAGGGCCTTGGGCAAAAATTATTGCAATGTGTTTACAAGAGCACGTAAGATATACAGCCCTCTTGTCAATTACTTGTTGAAAAGTATAATTTAAAACCAGTTATCGTTATGATTATTAAGTTAAAGATTAAAACAAGTTAATTGAAAAATCTTTCGATGTATTTCACCCATCCGTTTTCAACACTTATCATAAATTCACTACTATTGAATGAATCGAATATTTGATTTATTCTGCAATACTTCTCATATTATATAATATTATATTCCACATACTAAGAATCTTGCTCTACGATTGGTCATAAGTAAATCACGTGATGGAAGATAGTTCGCCCATTATTGATGGGAGAAGCAAAAAGTTCGTTACACTGTGTAGATAGTACTACTATCTACACAGTGCAACGCACATTCATTGAAGATAGAGGTACTATCTATACAGGGCAACGCACTTTCACTGAAGATTATCCAAAAGCGCACTAAAACAGGCGTAATTAAGCGCGCATTACCATTGAGCGCAATTAAAGCAAACACATGCGCGCGCCGTACCCTCAAGGGGTTGGGTTAAACTTTTAACTTTTTTGGTGTTAATTTGGGCCTGGTGTCTTTCATGTAGATGCATACACGTCCTTTTCTTTTTGTAGTTAAATTGTTTTAGATGTGGAATATAAAGCAAATAATCACCTTTTGGTTTCAGGCGATGGCAAACTATCACTTCCTCGTCGATCAGAATGTATACGCTATCTTTCCTCAGCTTCGCTTCGGAAAGAAAGCTACATCCAGATCGCCTCGGAAGTGATAGTTTGTCCCATCACCTTCACCAACGGTAGTTATTTGCTTATTATCATATTACATAATATGATAATTATGTTACCAAGCAACGAGCAATTTTAGCGCAACGAGCTGGTACGCATTATTTGCATATATATTTTGTTGCATTTGTAAATTTAATTTTGAATTCACTATATATATGAAGAAATAAAATTGAAACCGGTCTTAGTGAAGAAGAAAACTCTCTCAAGGACTTTTGTATTTCAATTGTTTTAATCATTATTTGTATATCGCCGTGACGGAGGATTATCAACATTAAATTATTTATTAAATATACAGTGCGTCCCAGAAAAGTAGTTGAATTTCAAAAAGATAATCAAATTTCCAGAATTTTCATTTTCTGCCCTTTCATATGACACCTAAATCAGGAAAATGAACCAGGAATAACAAAGTTCTGTTTGTTTAAAGTAATGCTTGCATTTCCATTATTTTATTAAACGAATTCGTTTTCACTGGCTGCCTGCCGTAGCAACAAACAACAAACTCCGTTTCGTTGACGATCAGCCATGCATGAAATCTGTCGTCTTCTTTATTGTTAGGGCAGGCCTTCTCAATGGCAGACATGTCTTGCATTCATGCCAGTGCCACCAGCTAAACCGGAGAGCACAGTAGTAACAACGTTACAAAATTGTCTTACATAAAGCTACATGATTATTGTTATCTACATGTATGAACATCCATGCCACAAAAAGATATTTTATCTACACCACTACGTACTGATAATTAAAAAAAAAACACCCAAATCTGGTTATATCAGGTACTTATTGTTTTTTTTGGACACCATCGTGGATTTCTACATTTTCTAGTGATCATTACCCATTGTAAGTGGTATGAATGAATATTTTCGACCCCTGAAACGTAGGTATAGACACCAAAATTATAAACTCTCAGATAGATATCTCACGATTTATGGCTAATTTCAGTTTCCGGGGGCCATTTTATATTACAAAATGGCGGCCATCTTTTGAATTGTTATGAATATTAGGCTTCTCTTAAACTTTATGATAATCTAAAGCTAACCAGTAAATATTCTGACCTCTAAAACATATTTCAATCTTGCTAGAGATAGCTTTACTGTAAATAGTAAGGTGACTGGCAGCCATTTTGGACGCCATCTTGAATTTCCCGGTGTCCTGGTGGCCATAACCTGGGAAAAAAAAATATGTATTTTTACATTTTTTAACGTTGATTTTACCTTTTTTTTGGAGATGAGCCCCCCCCCTGGCGCTCAAGGGGGGGGGGGGGGTGCAAATTTTCAAAATTTTCGCGGACCAAAAAAAAAAAAAAATCTGTCACTACCCCCCCCCCCCCCCTCCCCCCCCCCCCCCCCCCCCCCCACTGAGCGACTTTTCGGCCGGTGTGAGTTACAAATTTTCGGGAGCAAAAAAAAAAAAAAAAAAAAAAAAATAGTGCTCACTACCCCCCCCCCCCCCCCCCCCCCCCCCCCCCCCCCCCCCACTGAGCGACTTTTCGGCCTGCGCGATTTTCAAATTTTCGGTAGCAAAAAAAAAAAAAAAAAGTTGGGCCCCCTCCCCCTGAGAAATCCTGGATCCGCGGCTGCCATTATAAGTGGTATGAATGAGTTCTTCGACCATCAGAACTAGGTTTAGGCATCAAAATCACATTGCTAAGATGGATATATTGCAAAAATTAAGGTATTGGCGGCCATCTTTGACGTCATTTTGAAAATAACCCCTTTTCGGGGGTCCGTTTTTCTTCGACTTTTAGTATGATGTTTCTAATGTCTACCACTACTAGAAACCATTGAAAAAAAAAAATCGTTGCAATTTGTTGGGGTTGGGTTAATTTTTCCCGTATTTTAACCAGACTAGTCGACGCAAGGCTATTAGTGATAATTATGTGTAAATGTGACGTCAGATCTAGGGTCGTGATCAATGACATGCGTAAGCATACTCTTCTGGAATGTGTCGTTATTTGTTATGGTTGGAAGGATCAAAGTTGAGCGCAAAACCTATACAGAATACTAGAATAAGAACTTATAAGAAATTCTTATGATATGATTTTCAGTATTGATAACATTTGTTCTACCATATCGTTTTTGTTCTACCTCAGAAGACTCAGATTGGACTGCAATCAAACTGGAAACTAAAATTACAAAAAACTTAGATGCTTACATTTAAACAAATATTTGTTGTTAAATCATAAAAATGTGGTATTTATAAAATTCAAATTGGTCACGACCATGGTGGTCACATCCACTACCAACTTTATGACATTAATTGTATTGATTAGTTACATTCCTCTTTTTGGGGAGGGAGGGGAGGGGGGGGGTTAAAAAATAACAACTTCTTTAACATTCCGTTTCAACCCTTCGCCAAACACTACAACCAAACTTCTTCCTAACCTTAAACCTTTGACGAACAAATTAATTGATATCAGAGCCAATGTCAGATCATACAGTACAGACAAATAAATCCTAACTTCTCATATCGATAATTTTTTTAATATCCTGTATTCAAGGAATGTTATAAATATTATTTCAAATTCAGATACGTTTAATCTTGATAATGAATTTAGATTCCTGTCAACAACAAAAAGTTAGATAGGCCTAAGTGATCTTGAAATGTAAAGTTTGTCACGATTGTTATTTTTATCTAAATCAAGAGATTTACTCAGTGATTATACAGTGGTTGATCGTCCGTTTGCACACATCACCCCACACCAGGCGCCATCTCGATCATGTTATTAACTAATAACTTATAACTAATGAATACTAAATAATATATAATAACTAATTCACTCTCCTTGAACATGGGCTAATATATTAGATTGTAGAAATAAATAGCGAATTTAAAAAAAAATCATTAACTAAACGGTTTTGAAATGTTCTTAGTCGACTGGCTGCGTCTTTTTGCTCACTTCGTTTTATTTCTTTATTTTCTTATGATTCAATGTAAAAAGCAAAATAATCAAACAACGCGGCAAAATATTCTATACGTGCATGTACTTTTAAACACAGTCTAACTATCTAGTATAACAGACAGAGGAGTGTTTCACAAAGTCTAAGATCGCCTTTAAGTTGGACCTAACTATTGCAGGTCACATAACATAACTTAACGTAACATATCAGTAATGAATATCAAAAATGTAAAATCTGTAGATTTGTGACCATGAGAGACCATGTGTCCCTTGAGAGACCGATGCCAGCAAATAGTGAGAGCAAACAGTGGTATGAACGGCCTGCCATGGTTAAGTCCAACTCAAAGTCGATCTTAGTCTGTGTGAAACACCCCCGAATGATCATAGACTAATACTGCAATATACTTCAATGACACAATATGAATTCTTTCATCATTGTTTTGCTATTTTTGGTGCCTTGACATGTTTTAGGACGACTCAGAACTAGTCGAGTGCGACTTCGCGACTGGCCAACCATCTAGGGATCCAGATGGCAAGTGTATATCGGCTAAACGAGAGAAAAGAAAGAAGGCCCCCCCCCCCCAAAAAAAAAGAGGAAAAGATAACGTCAGGCGATGAGGTTGTAAAACTTCCTGTATACCAGGTAGGAGAGTTATTTATATTCAGGGTCATGTGTGCCTGGGAAGGGAAAAGTACACTAACCCCTCAGGTCGATTTTATTTGAGATCAAGTCGCCCATGATCATGTAGGATCATACCCCCCACATTGCTTTGTGTTTGGATAATTATATTCCCCCCCCCCCCGTCAAACTGAAGGTTTTTAACGAATCTCTGACACGCAGGAAAAGTCGGTCTCCTCCTCCTAAAGATAAACAAGCACACACTATTCCATGGCTACGAGGCTGCCCCGGAAGTGAATGAGAAGAAGATCATTCGGAAGGTTAAGGTAGATGGTGACGCATACTTCAACTCGGGTGATCTATTGCTTCTAGATTCAGAGGGTTATCTCCATTTCAACGACATATTATTTATACAGAGATACATTTAGGTAACAGAACTTCTAATCCCACTTCTACCCTTTAATTAATCAATCAATTTATTTATTTATTTATTCATTATACATTTTTATGTGAGTATTTTTTTGATATTTGTTGATGTGTTTCTGAATTAGGTGATTGATTTAATGAATGATTCATTAATTAAAAAGAAATTCTCTTTTCTAATCAGTCAATACATTAATTTATTATATTATACATTCACTAAAATTGATCTATTGGAACAAGGTTTTACAGGGTTAAACTAAACGAATTAAAGTTCTGCTCAATATATAAGTCTCAATTTAAAAAATGACAACAACATATTGAAACAAAAAGATTTGTTTTCTTCGTAATTATACATACATTTAAAAATATGAATTGTTATCTGAGGACGAATGAGGGCTTGAGAAAGAAAATGGGAGTGAACTTGTTGCTTCAGTCATAGTATTTATTGTGTCAAACAATTCCCTGCCTTAGGCCCATGTGATCTTGCGTTGGTCACATATCGGCGACCTTCACAAATAAAGTTCATGTACACAATCCTCTCAGGCTCAGTATATTGGAGTATATATCAGACATGCTGTACATACATACATATTGAAAGCAGTTCAGGGGGGGTAGGGGAGGGGGTATGCGTATTGACCTGTGTAACCTACTTGGTGTGATTGAAGTCATGCAGGGAGAGGGGAAACTCCGGATGAGAGCAAAGGAACTTGTTTTCATCACCTGTAAGTTCTAAATATGGCATACACCGCGCCTTGTGTGCCTACATGCTGTCACGTGCGTGCTTTCCCCTTCACCTTCTTCACCCTTTACTCCCATTGCTAGATCATTTGCCCCCCCCCTTTTTAGACCAACTATACAGTTTGAAAATCTTTCGTCTTGATCATTCTTAATTTCACTCTCATGAAAAAACCCAAATGATTTCTTTCCGAGCTCAAATGTAAACGCTCTATGCAATAATTATGGTAGGCATAGACATGTCCTAACTCCATCCTTGCGACCGAAAAAGGGGTTGAAGAAGTGAAGTAGAGGGGTGTTAAATACCCCTTCCCCCACCCTCTATAATCACATCTGGTCCATATGTCTGCATTCTTTAAGACGAATGTCCTGGTTCCCACTCGCTAAATTTCCGTACAAATCAAGTATTATACTAGCTGTTCCTGTCAGGCCTAACAACTAACTAATCGACATGCATGTGCTCATTATATTCATATCGTGATAAACACATGTTTTTGGCTCTACAATCTGACTACAACTAGACTAACGTTAGATTTGTCAGAAGATACATGCGATATTTTTTTTTTCTCGATTATTCATCATAGTCTAATTGATCTGCCAAATATGTAAGCAAATCTGGTCTAGACATAACGCCCCATCAAGAAAAAAAAGAAAAACAAACAAAATCGCTAGCTCGATTGAGGTGTCTACTTACCATTTTTTGTATAAATAAAAGACCTTTGGATAATTTGGCAAATTACCAAACACAATGATTGGGCAAGAGACCTACCATGCCAATGCACTTTTCGACAACCCAATTTCATCTGTTCACAATAAACACGAAGACAAACAATGCGGGTGTGTAGAAATAACTTTCTTCGTCTTTTGACGTGATATGTCGGTTAATTTTACACCAGTCTCTACCCTTTCCCGCTCCGCCCCCGCGAACGTGAAAAAATGTGTATCGACATTTAAATGGGTAGTACCCTTGTGGTATTTTGTGAGTTGATCAGCACATTTTGTCTGAATGTGATTAACCCGTAAAGGGCGCGGGAACTATCCATCTCTCATTTATTTATTTCATTGAATGATGTGGTTTCTCCGACACGTTGCAATGGATAATGCGTTGCAAAGTCATGCGAAAGAGAGAGAGAGAGAGAGAGAGAGAAAGAAAGAGAGAGAGAGGGGGGAGGGGGGAGCTGAGGTTAGCCTGACATGACACGCGGCAAACTCCTCAGCATGATGACCGGTTGCGTGTTGCCCTCCGACATGACGGATTTCGGATATTTTGCTGACTTCGTCATTAAAGGGAAATCCAGCCTTAAAGGGAAAGTACCCCAGGATATTAACTTGGTTTTGATAAAACGAGAAATATAAGCAAGAAAATTCGGGAAAATATGTTCAATATTCGATTAAAATAGGCAAGTCGTGAATTTTTGAAATGTCATCAGTGAAACACAAATTGGCAAACTGACTAAAATTTTACTTTTACCCCTTCAAATTGTATGACTGGGGAGGGTTATTTCTATACAGAAGAACTATATTAATATGCTATTCGTAAAATATTTTAGTCCTGTCCCAAGGCGCTAGGCACTTGGGAGAAAAACAGAAATTAATGATATTTGTGTACATGACAAACGGGAGAGTAGTCCGATTGAGTTATAACTTTCGCCAGTCTGTTTCTATTACTTCTGCTTTCTTACAAAAGAACTTACGTACATGTACAAGGGTTGGATTAACCTTTTAATGTATAATGCGTTTGCACAGTGTGTTTTTATGATTTTGTTAACAAGATTTCTGTGTGAAGTCTATTCATGTCGAGCATTTGAATGTTTCTTGTTTAAACTAGAATATGATTTGAAAGCATCGTCTTCCCTGCATTGCAGAGATTATGTGTACCCTTAGTATATAGGTTTTCAACAATTACCGCGTCAAACATAATTATATCCATAAAAGAAAACAAGAATGGGATTAGAACCAATTTTATCCACCCTCCCCCCTAAAGAGCAAGAGAAAAACAAAATTGGTCTAAAAAGGTTTAATTTTTATCTTAATCAAAACAGATCTGTTAACTCCCATGCCTTTAATATTGCTCCTTTTTCGGCTTCGATCATAAGACAATGACAGATGTTTTCTTGATATATCAAATGATTTGTCCTAAATAAGATATATAACGTCTGTCCATGGATTGATTAGGGTAGGCACAGACAGGATAAGTTCGTTACATCTCGCAAGTGAACCGGCCATGGATTTTGCGACCAGTCCTCTTTCATTTAAATCGACCAGGCTTCTATATCTGAGAATAGATTGACCGTATCTCTAACCATGGCCGTCACTACTATAGTAATCACTCAGGGAAATATATTCGAGTTTCCTATAAAACAGCCCCCCTCGTGAAGATTTGAATTTGTTTGAGTATTCATGCCCAGCGAAAATTATCTCATCGGATCAGTTAGCATGTTTTTACAAGTTAAAGTAGGTTCCATGACACATGCTCCGCCGACGATTGCTCCGCCGACATTTACTCCGCAAAACGCGACAATTGCTCCGCGACATTTGCTCCGCGACATTTGCTCCGACGTCAAATGCTCCGCCGACAGGTGCTCCGCCGACAGTTGCTCCGCCGACAGTTGCTCCGCCGACAATTGCTCCGCCGACAGATGCTCCGCCGACAATTGCTCCGCCGACAATTGCTCCGCCGACAATTGCTCCGCCGTCAATTGCTCCACAAAACGCGACAATTGCTCCGCCGACATTTGCTCCGCCGACATTTGCTCCGCCTGAAGCGACACTTGCTCCGCCGACATTTGCTCCGCCGACATTTGCTCCGCCGACAATTGCTCCGCCGACAATTGCTCCGCCTGAAGCGACACTTGCTCCGCCGACATTTGCTCCGCCGACATTTGCTCCGCCGACAATTGCTCCGCCGACAATTGCTCCGCCTGGAGCGACAATTGCTCCGGTGACATTTGCTCCGCCGACAATTGCTCCGACGACATTTGCTCCGCCGACAATTGCTCCGCCGACAATTGCTCCGTCGACAATTGCTCCGCCGACAATTGCTCCGCCGACAATTGCTCCGGTGACATTTGCTCCGCCGACAATTGCTCCGACGACATTTGCTCCGCAGGAAGCGACACTTGCTCCGGTGACATTTGCTCCGACGACATTTGCTCCGCCCAAAAAGTGTCCCATTAAATACAAATGCTACTAGTACTACGACAAATGCTTCGCCGACAATATTTTTTTTTCACGGGTTGTTTTTGTTTCTTTTTTTTTCTTCATTTTCTGAATGCATTTCATGAAATTATGTAAATGAAATGAAATGAATGAATGTTGATGATGTGGGAGGAAAAAGCAGTTGCCTAAAAGTCATTTCGAATATACTGAAATAACTTTCCATCTATCACTGTACGTCCCACATAATGTACACTAAACACTCATTACATGTCATGGGAAGTTTTTTTTTTTTAAAGTAGAGCAGCAAGCCACATTCCCCAATACGCGCATACCTCCTAGTTAATTTCAAACAGCTCATCAATATGTAAGACCTGAAATTACCTCAATGAAAGAAGACTAATAACATGAGAGGAAAGAAAAGAGCAAAGAAGACAATCGTTTTTTGCTATTCCCCATAATGTTTGATTTAAAAAAATAAAAAATAAAATTATAGCTCCTTACGCAAGTTCTCCGGCGAAAGAAAATTACTCCGCTCAAAATCTGTTTCATGTATTACTCATTAGCTGATCCAAAGCTCAAGGCTATCTCTCTCTCTCTCTCTTTCTCTCTCTCCCATGCTCCTCCTTTTCCTGTTTACACCGTTTTCTTGTCTTCTTTGCTCTTTTCTTTCCTCTCATGCTATTAGTCTTCTTTCATTTCCATCACTTCTTCTCTGCTCCCCCTCTCGAGTTCTATTTCTCTCGTGAAATTGAAACGTAAAGTAATACAATCATGTAGTACATTCTTGTGTAGAATAATATTTTCAATAATATCCAGTCCATTTTCTAAAGGTTTCTTTCCTTTAGTTAAGTGTAATGTAGCTTTAATATATATACATGTTAGTGTGTAAAACACTCCGTTTCATTCGAGTACTTTGTTTTCACTGAATAATTTAAGGGACTCACGTCTCACGAAGCCACCGGAAGAAGAGCAATTGGCTTATCATGAAGAACTAACATCAAACTGCAACAAAATGATTTGTATAAATGTGAATAAGCAGAAAGGCTGCCATCTCATTTTCCCGTCTGAATGGGTTCTCTTCCTTACGTATATCAGTGCCCTTATTTTCTAAACTTCCATGATGACCTAGTACATTGTATAATGCTTTACCTAGTAAGATGCATTGATCGAGGTAATTTCAGGTATTACATATTGATGAGCTCAGGCGCGGATCCAGGGGGGGGGGGGGCCGAGCGGGCCTTGCCCCCCCCCCCCCCGCAAAAAAAAAAAAAAAAAAAAAAAGAGAAGAAAGGAAAAGAAGGGAAAGGGAAAAAGGAGAAAAAGGGAAAGAAAGAAGAGGAAGAAGAAAAGAAAAGGGGTAGGAAGGAGATCGGGGGGCCGAAAGGGCCTTGCCTCCCAGGCTGTTAACCTCTCCCCCCAAAAAAAATATCAAAAAAATAAGAGAGAAGGAAGGAAAGATAAAGAAAAAAGGAAAAGAGGAGATACTGGCGTACTGATAGAGGGGGGGTGGGGGCTTGGGGTAAATTAAATTCAAACGTGGTTTATTTCTAATTCCACAACGGTTGATAACAAATAATGCTGAAATGACATAATTTCCGAAATTTTTCCTCACTTTTTAGTAAATTATACGTTTGTATGTGTTTGCTGGAAAATGACAAATTCCTAAATTTACACCCAAGCAAAAAATATGATTCTTGAGATTCCTACATATCAGGGCCCGAGGTACGGCTGGGATCAAGAGCCTCGAACCCCCCCCCCCCACTTTTCTTGAAAAAGTATATTGAAGAGAAATAAAATAGAATGAGAGCAAGAAAGTAAGAATAGTTAACTGCCAGTGTTAACAAAATAATGAGGCATCAAAATATGCTCATCTGACCATGATTAAATGCCTAAAACCCCTAAGCTTCCGGGGGCTTTGCCCCCTGGATTCCATCTAGGGCCCTACGGCGGGTCCTTATAGATGATCATCTGACGGTAATTTCTTATTCTCTTATCTGATAGTAATGTATTGCCTTAAACCCCTGAGCTTGCGGGGTCGGACAAGGTATCAAGATGTGTTTATCTGACTGCAGGCGCGTAGCCAGGGGCGGGGGGGGGGCGGCCCCCAATCGGAAGAGGACGTACAGTGTAGGAAGAAAAAGGAGCAGACAAAGAACATCTTTGAAATTTAGACAAGGATTAAGAGTATAGAGAACGGTACAACGACTCGTCTTCTTTCTTTAATAGTTTAATAAAACGTCAAAGCTTCCGCGCTTCGCGCCGGAGGGGGAGGGGGGGGGACTGAATTAAGACAAGGATTAAGGGTCGAGAACTGTACAACGAATTGTCTTCTTTATCTAATTATTTAATATATCGTAAAATTTTCCGCGCTTCGCGCAGGAGGGAAGGGGGGGGGGGGGGGGGGACTGATTTTAGACAAGGAATATTTTAGAGAACGGTGCAGCGAATCTTCTTCTTCTCTAATGATTAAACTTAGATTAAAGCTTCCGCGCTTCGCGCAGGAGGGGGAGGGGGAACTGAATTCAGACGAGGATTAAGAGTGGAGCACTTTACAACGAATCGTCCTCTTTCTCTAATAATTTAATTAATCGTAAAATTTTCGCGCGGATGGGGAAAAACTAAATTCACACGAGAATTATTTTCGAGAACGGTACAACGAATCGTCTTCTTTCTCTAATAATATAATGAAATGTCAAAGCTTGGGAGGGGGAAATCGCCCCCCCCCCGCATTACGTCACTGTTGGTCACCATTACGTACCAATATTTGGCTCGCATAATTTCAAATTTGGGCCCCCCCCCCCCCCCTAAGAAATCCTGGATCCGCGCCTGGATGAGCTACTTGAAATTAACTAGGAGGTATGCGCGTATTGGGGAATGTGGCTTGCTGCTCTACTTTTTTTTTAAAACTTCCCACGACATGTAATGAGTGTTTAGTATACATTATATGGGACGTACAGTGATAGATGGAAAGTTATTTCAGTATATTCGAAATGACTTTTAGGTAACTCCTTTTTCCTCCCACTTCATCAACATTCATTCATTTCATTTCATCTACATTATTTCAAGAAATGCATTCAGAAAATGAAAATATTGTCGGCGAAGCATTTGTCGTAGTACTAGTAGCATTTGTAGTTTATGGGACACTTTTTGGGCGGAGCAAATGTCGTCGGAGCAAATGTCGGCGGATCAATTGTCGCTTCAGGCGGAGCAATTGTCGGCGGAGCAATTGTCGGCGGAGCAAATGTCGGTGGAGCAAATGTCGACGGAGCAAATGTCGGCGGAGCAATTGTCGCTTCAGGCGGAGCAATTGTCGGCGGAGCAATTGTCGGCGGAGCAAATGTCGGCGGAGCAAGTGTCGCTTCAGGCGGAGCAAATGTCGGCGGAGCAAATGTCGGCGGAGCAATTGTCGGCGGAGCAATTGTCGGCGGAGCAAATGTCGGCGGAGCAAGTGTCGCTTCAGGCGGAGCAATTGTCGGCGGAGCAATTGTCGGCGGAGCAAATGTCGGCGGAGCAAGTGTCGCCTCAGGCGGAGCAAATGTCGGCGGAGTAAATGTCGGCGGAGCAATTGTCGCGTTTTGCGGAGCAATTGACGGCGGAGCAATTGTCGGCGGAGCAATTGTCGGCGGAGCAATTGTCGGCGGAGCATCTGTCGGCGGAGCAATTGTCGGCGGAGCAACTGTCGGCGGAGCAACTGTCGGCGGAGCAACTGTCGGCGGAGCATTTGCCGTCGGAGCAAATGTCGCGGAGCAAATGTCGCGGAGCAATTGTCGCGTTTTGCGGAGTAAATGTCGGCGGAGCAATCGTCGGCGGAGCATGTGTCGGGTTACCGTTAAAGTAATGTTATAAGTGTCAGAATGTGAAAAGGGGATAAATAATTATAAACATAAATATAATCATAAAAGTTATATGAAGTTACATGAAGTCACATGATAAGTAGACTTTGTACAAAAGGGGACAATCTTTAAATACTGATATAGTTTATAAAATGCTTCCTGCTGTTACTATGATGAATCATCGAGACAGAAACAAAACTGAGCTCATAATTAAATTAGATTAGATCAAAATTAGAGTAGTGAGATAACTTGGAAAACACGTACATGTACGCATTTAGTGTTTTTTCCCTTCAAGCTGTGAGAACTAGAACTCGAATTGATCTCGATTTGACCTTAACACATATGTGTACAATGTGAGAATGTTTAACATTTCATAAATATTGGAATCAGTGGCGAGCCACAGGTCCAGACATTTAGGGGACAGTCGAGAGGGGAGGGGGGGGGGGGGGGAAGGCATCGGACTTAATAGATGAATGAAATTCAAGGGAACAAGGGGGTGTGGAAGGGGTCGTATCATAAATTCTATTTTTTTGAATTCTTTACACGTCTCCTTCCGTTCCTTACTGTTTCTCTTTCTTTCTTTCTCTTAATTTCCTATCCCTTTCACCAATAATGGTGTATAATATGTGTGCGTGGGTTGGGGGGGGGGTGGAGATGAATGAGTACCCCGTGCCCCCATAGCTACACACGACTAGTTGGTGTAGTCAGCCAGGGAGATCTCCCTGGTGTAGTTTCATGTGTTCACACTCAGCGTGTATACGTCATGTCGATCAAACTGTTCTATATATTTTATCCAGAAATCTGTAATTCAAAACCGTTTGTAGAATCTATGCTTTCCTCAGCCAAAACATTTACAGTTGGAGTCAACACTTCCATGAACATGGGATGCCAATATAGAGGTCAGTGGGTACCCGATGACATGACCATGACCACTGCTTGTTAGTTAAACGAGTCCTTTTCGTTTAGAGCTTCCCGTTTCTTCATTCAGGAACGTCTGAAAATAGATAGGTGTTGACAGCCGTACGTAGAGATTGTTCACTTTGATTTTAAAGTGTTTTTTTTAAGGTGATAACGATGTTCGTCAGTAAAATGTCATCAAAATGAAAATATTGCGAGAAAATTAGTGTAATACGATTTCTAAATTGCTAATTCGAACCAAATTGTTAAAAGAAATTAAATCCATACGTGGATGCTAAGTCTTTTATAATGATAATTTTATCAATAAATGGAAATGCAAGTTCATTGCCGTGCGAAAAGCTATTCGTGTATAGAGAGATGCCTTAATATTATAGAGAAACAGTTTAAATCGTTTTTTCTTCATAATATTTAAAACAAAAAAATAAGGTGGAGTAACAGTATTTTCTGCTTGAGTGTCAAGGGGTGGTAAGTGATGATTGATTTTTAAAAGTTCTTGAGAACGTGCTTCATGTTTGGCTTTCAAATGTGTCATTTCCTGGGAAAATGGGCGGGATAGACATACGGGAAAGCTTCTATCTTTCCTCTTCATCCTCCTCCTCGGGCACTGCCTTGCATCATCCAATAAACTTTGCTTGACTCTTAAATATGCTGACTTGAACGGCTACCCTCTTGTGTGAATCCGAGCCCGCCCCTTCATCCTCTGGTCATACATTGTGTAATGGTTGATTCAATAGTATTATAGCAATATAATTATAACCTCAAACATACTGAATAGAAACGTCTTTTTCTGAATTTCCACCCTTTTCTTAATACAAGTATGTTTTCGATATTACCTAATGAATATGCTCTTTTGCTGGCTTCACGTCATGTAAAAAAAACTCTCATCATAAAAACGATTAGTAGAATTGGATTTCGAAATTATACGCAAATAGATTTTGTCTATAAAGGTATCAGTTTACCCTATTTGTTTATTGTTTATAATCCAATATTCATATGTCTCGCTTCTTACTTATGATTACAGCGAGGAAATTTATACTTTGTGGAGGAAACCAAATTTGTCGTTCATCAGTGTATTAATTGCCAATTAGTGGTTTGGGAAATAGATAATAAAGATCACAGTATATATAAGAAACAACCATGGTGACCCTTTCGAACATCTCAGACTATTTCATTGGTTACCAATTGAAAATAGAATAAGGTACAACATTTCCTCGTTTGTTTATAGCTGTACCTTAAATATTTGTCTTCCTATCTACAATCACCCAGTCAGTCTACATACAGACTTCCTTCAACTTCAGACACAACGGCCATCCAAGTAGCGGCTGCCTAGAATGAATTCAAAGTTAGAAGATTGGAGTTTTCACTTCAGTGGCCTGGTAATATTAAAGGGATAGGTTACCACTTGACTTACGAACTAGTACCTTTGTTGTATCATTCAAAAAGTATTTCAAATCGTATCTATTTATATTTGTGTTATATTGGTAGCAGGCCAAGTTTCTAAGTTTTCTTAATTGGTTAATCTGTTCTATAAAGCGCTTTGATCAGTTTTGAATGGGATAAAGTGATATAGAAGAATCGAATATAATCTTAACAATGGCACAAACTTAGAATAAGAAGCGAAAACATTAAACGAAAATCAAGTGCACAATTGTCATTCCTTTCCATGACGCTAATAAATAATTTTGAGCTGAAAAACTAAAAACCATTATGATGATAAAAAAGACGATAATAATAATAATAATGATAATAATAATACAAATAATTATAATGATAATATGTTTGAGATTTGTAAGGCGCCGAAGCGACTTGAAGAAAATGATCAAGGCTGAATTATGAAGAAAGAAAGGGAGCAAAAGAGAGATCACATATAAGCATCTGCATTATAAACAAAGAAGTAGAAGTAAGATAGAACAAACAAAAATGACAGAAAAATTAATTGAATGCCGAATTAAACGATTTTTAAATTTTTTTTTATCTGTACACACTTCAACTGATCTGCTATTAGAAATCTCTCGAGTGAGAACATTCCACAGCAAAGACCCTGCCATGCATGAGCGAAGGTTCCCCCAACTTAAAATAATATTGAGCTTAGGAAGAACATGTAATCCGGAGTTCTGAGAGCGTCAAGATCCGGACGGAATGCAATGATTTATTAAAGGAAACCTAACCCCAAAGAATAAGTGTAGGTATTCTGAAAAATGAGATGTATTCCTGCCCTTTGATTGTACAATATTCCTAACGAAAATGTACAAGAGATGTATAAATGTAGATATTCCTGGCATGATGTGATGCCTTTTAGCATGGAATGCTATGGGCGCAGCTATTTTCTTGAAAATGTGACGTACCAGTTGAGCCAGTTGCACCAAGCTTTAGTTGGAAATAATTTTTTAATCAATAACGAAACCTTTACTTTTCAATGAGGAAAAATCATAACTGAGAAAATATGAGTTATATTTGGTGAAAAATAAATGACAGGGGAAGAGCACCAACTTATTTACGCAATTTGCGTTCTGGCAATTGTAGTACAAAGGATAATAGCAGGTGAATGAAATGTTTCATCACCACACATGTCTGGGAAGGAAGCATCCATTGATTTGAACACATTTACTTGATAAAAGACTTCGCATGCATAGTACGTCACGTTATCAAGAAAATGGCGATGCCCATGTCGTGCTGAGAAACTACATTATTTTTGCTTTATACCTCTCTCATACATTTTGGTGGGGAATCTTGTAGACTACTGGGCAATAATATCATAGATCTCTCGGAATATTAAAGTAAAGTCATTTCTTGGGGTTCGGTTCCATTTAAAGTAATATTGTACTGTGGAGCAGAGTCATGGACACAGTGAAATGAAAACATACTACAAAATCAACCTTCCAATCTATTTATTAGATAATGCGATCAAAATGAATAGAATTCAACCTTATCTAAACGATGGAGATCAAGAGGAAACCATGCAGTAATGTCAATATTCCATTCAAACAAGCAATCATATTAAAGGCAAATCCAACCTTTGATAGCAAACTACACCAGAGGAAAGCAGCAAAATCGGAGAAGCAGTCTGGTGAAAGTTTGAATTGAATTGGACAAAAACATGAGAAAGTTATGAATGTTTAAAGTTGTAATCAATATATTCGGGATGGTCTTTTCTCTACAGAAGACATATACTAATATGCTATTCAAATATGTTTTGAGTAGTGTCCTAAGGAGAAGGCACTAACATGAAAGAAAACATGAAATTAATGATAAGTGTGTAGAGGTCAAACGGGAGTGTTCAACGTCACATTCCAAAGACCCAACTGCCAATTTGAGATTCGCATAGACTTAATGAGTTCATATTTCAAACAGTCATAACTTTCTTAGTATTATTCCGATTTATTTCAAATTTTCGCCATTCTGTTTCTCTTATTGTTCTGCTTTCATGCAAACGAACTTGTTACAAGTGTGGGATTGCTCTTAAGGATAGTAAAAGCAAAAATATATTATGTACTGAAACAATCAAAAAACGATTTTATGCCAAATCCTTATTTTGTATATGACTATGACTAATAATTCTTGATTAAGAAAAGGCTGTAGAAATAGAAGCAGCGACCATAATACAATTCGTCATTAATTAAAGCATAATAATAACTTTTTTGATAGTAATATACTATGCAATAGATCAAAATATACATTAAAAATCTCATGTTCTTTGACATGATAGTACTGTTTGAAGTAAAACAAAAATATAGAGCAGCATCATCAAAATCAACATTTCTTCTAAACTGATATATGCTAGACGAAGGTTTTCCAGTCATGGCAACTTTTTAAGAAATAAAAGAATGACGCGTCACCCCAATCCTAGATATTATATTCATCATAGAAGATTTAATTGTTATCACGCTGGCACTCATCAAGTGCCATGTATACTTGTAAGGGCACATATTGCTTATAAAATTTTGAGCGAGAAAAGCGAGCGAGACAAAAAATTACATCTTTTTAATATGGTCGAAATACTATTTTGTCATCGAAACACACACATGAGAGCCGTATATTATACATCAATACAAATATAACATATACAGTCATCTCGATACACAAATATGAAAATATTCGGGCATCTCGTTGCCCAGAATTATCCTCCATCCAAATGTTGTGAGTGAATGAAGTGCACAAGTGTAGACGAAATGTAATGTCGATAATGTTCATGGAACAAAATCTCCTTGATGCCCCGCAATGTGGAGGACTTCAGGCACTTCTCGGCTTATAATTATCCTGTTTCTACAATGTTGCGAGCGAGGAAGGAATGCGCTTGTAAATGTGATTTCCTCATGACGAAGTAGTTTCCACTGTTTTGGTTTCTCAAGACTGACTTTATTCCAAAATAATTTTAGTATTTTAAGTATACATTTTTCTCGCGGCACCCCTAGATATGTATTGCGGCATCCCGGCTGAAAAACGCTGTGCTAAAGTATCAACATATATATTCATGCTGCATCATGTACAATCATATTGTTCACTGAACCCTTTATTTATTACAGCGAGATGTTTCTGTTAATGCAAAAGTTCATTAGCTTCTACGATAAGTGTACAGAGCCACCCCGCCATCGACTATCGTCTATTATATTAACCCCTTCCTTTACAGTCACTTTATTTTGTCTAATATAAAGAGTTGCGTATTCAATGAGATTTAAAAAAAAAAAATTCCATCGTAAACAAATATAGGAAATAGTCTATATCAATATTTTTATTCGAATTTTGTTTCTGAACCAACTGTTTGCTTTTTATAGCAAAAGCTGATATGGCATAAAATCCTTTAATTTGTTTTTAAAATGAAATATGAACAAAATTGAGCACTACCTAATTGTGGAAATGCATTTTCTCAGCTCTCCTTTGTGCTTCCAAAGATAATGACAAATAAAAATTGTCATCATTTTATAATTCTTATGATTCAATTGCCACAATCGGCATCTCATACCAATATCTTTCTCCGCTTGGCTTTAGATCTAAAAGTTATTATTCTACTACAAGACTGTTTGAACTCTATATTAACAGCAACTCCTGTAGATTCTTTGCACATAAGGTGATTCTAATTAGGGTAAATGAAGATTGATAGGTTTAATGAGAGGGAGAGATAGGTCAGTGTATGGAGTGTGTACCCCTACTTTTCGGTACCCTAGGAGACGCATTGCCTCCGAACATTCGTCTTGGATAATCAATATCTCCTCACGCGTCAAACCTAGCCGCCATTTTGATGCAGTAGCTGTAGAGTTCTTCGTCATACTGAACAAGGGATGTTTGGATTTCTTCTCTTCGGCCTTGTCTTGTGTATTGTTTTTTATCCAGTCCAGGACCTCGGAAGGTGTCGGCCGACCCAGGAAGCTGTAGATCTCTTGAGCAGTTGTCAATGGCCTCTCTGCGAAGTCCTCGTATCGCATCAACATATAGTGCCCACGGAGCCATGTGGGTTTGGACAGAGCTGTATACAGTGTCGTCGTTACCCAGGAGCAGAAGTTATGTGTTGTTTTGATCAAGTCTTGTAACATGACTCCTCTATCACTCCCGACAGGTTCCGACCCGTTTTGACTCTCGTTCAAGCTTTGAGGAATTGCATCATTCTTTCCCTTGGCTAAGAAATATTGTAGTCGAGAGTTGGCCGTGCCGCGTGGGTCCCGTACAAGGTGGATAACTCGGACATCCACTAGACTTTCCTCCATTAATGGTTTAAGGTGCATAAGATTGGCCCGAATAAGCTTTGAAGCTACATTGCCCTTGTAAGCTAAACATATTTGTTTATAGACCAGTGGCGAGAGTTCCGTACATAAATCCCTTTGGCTGCAAAGTGGCATGAGAGCACGACTCTTGGTTCGCCCTCCCCATGCTCCGTGGCTCTTGACAAATTCGTCTGAAAATTCGCATTGGCTAATATTACGTAATAATGACGTCATTAGAGGGTTAGTTTCAATCTTTGTTACACCTTCTCTCTCCCAATCATGAGCAACATGTAAAGGCTCATAGAGGTAGAAAAAGTCTTTATTTTGATTCAACATTTGCCCTACAACAGATGAACCAGTGCGCATCTGTGCTAGTATGACAACATATTGCGGCTGATATGCACAACCAATGTTCGGTTTCTTACCCTTTTCATAGTTTGTCAGAGGCTTCCGACGGATGGGGTCATTCCCGCGTTTTTTCTCGATCACTTTCGGCGCAGACAACACAGAACTGTAGGTATTCCACACATCATTTTCCACGATATTATCAACGTCGTTAACTCTCACCCTATACGCAATGTCGCTGTCAGCAGCTGCGTCGTAGAGATTGTTTCGCCTGGAGTGAGATTGAGAGTGACGAGTCCTAGATTTATCATTAGATGCACGAGCGTCCAATCTGTCCAGCTCTTGAAGAATGACCAATAATGACATCCCAGTGAAGCACACACATGTTAGAATCCTCATGCGGCTACGATAGCATGCCATGACGTCATGTGAAGAGTAAAATCAGTCAAAACTCACCACAGCAGAGCAAGAACTACAGTCGACTATAGGCGTTAGATCCAGGTTGATTAGGGTGCAATGAATTATAAATAAAACAAATTAACAATCCGATGTATTTGGAACGTGCACCGATGTAAAATGTTGATGTTGAGTAATCCAGATTAAAATGATATCGGTTTATGAACGAAATCCTTATTTTGACGAAACTTCTTGTCTTTGTTGTAGAAGTATTGAAATATATTCCTTCTGAAAGGCAGATTAATACACGCGTGACATGTCAAAAGAAAGGGGAGAGCTTCACGATCTCTGCCTGCACCCACATTCAAACGTCTCGCGCGATTATGAGCTCACTGTCAAAATCACTGCCGCTCAACGGCAAGCAGTCTGCGAATATGGACGGCACACAGTGCCATAAAGATCGAACTCCAGTAAGATTCGTCTATTTTTTTAATCTTGATGAATTGGATCTATCCTCCTAAAAAAGCGATCCTTATTTGATTGAAGACATTGTTGACTAGTCAGGAAGCGAGAAAACATCACCCCTCAATCGAATCATGAAATCAAAACAGTTATTGAACATTTTATGTGAACAAAAGAACAACTGTCTCCCTTCGGTCTACTTAAAATCCTTGATTTAGATTTGGGTTAGGTGTTTCTATCGAGGGGTAGTCAAATCGACATTTATGGCATCAGAATGCTGTCCATATGCACGTCCGTCTGAAGAAGCGCACGGCTCGCCTGAGTTTAAGGCCAAGCTAACTCGTATGTGATGAGTTCATATCTCGAAGCAGACGGGAAGAAAAGTGACACCGTTTTACTCATCCGCTCTCGTCTGCTGATTTGATTATAAACGGTCATAATAACAAGGTCTACCAGCTAGCTAGCACACACGTGTTGATGGAGATCTGTCTAAAGAGGAGGCCATTTTCACGGTATATCGGCACTCCATTGAAAATACAATGAACTTTGATACGAATCACAGAAAAACACCGGTGATTTGAGGGGCCATAAAACATGTGTCCCCCTTTTCAAAAAATGTAGCAAAGCTTTAACATTTAGCGCAGAAAAAAAAATGATGTGCCTCCACCAACCCAAGAGTCGAATGAAATGTGATGCATGAATATTTTTCATTTGAGCTTGTCAGAATTTTGTTCGGAATTATGCCGCCCTTCCCTTTTTTATAATTAATTTTAACAGAAATCTGGACCCTCCCTTAATTACCGTCGCAGTGAACATCGAACATAACTTAACCCGTTGACTACTGAATTGTATAGGTCCCATAGGCTTAACACAGGGACCATCAGGTTCCAGTAACCAAAGGGTTAATATATACAAATGGAAATGACTGAATTAAGATCGTCCTGAATAGCAAGTATATATTGCTCGAAACATTGAAATGAGGTCTTTGCCATCATGAACATGCTAGATGATATTGTATTGTGCAATCTAAGTAGGGTTGTTCCCTTAAATTTACGACGCCCACACTCAAGCTTCTGTCCCCTATTAAAAGCGGGTAACCCAATATTGATTGCAATTATAAAAAAAAAGGTGAAGGAACCCACCCCCGAAAAAAAAGATAAAAAAGATAAATAAATAAGATATCAATACAGAAATAAATGGGAATTTTCGAATTGTAAATAACCTCCGGAGATGATGTTTTGAATGTGTTTATAGTTTGTGTCAATTTCATTTACTAAAAATACATTTTATAGAAAAAAAATCAAGAGCCTCGGCATATGGTCATGCCATATCTAGAACACATACAAACGACTACACTTTATAGAGAAATGTAAGGGTCAAATCACAATTACCCTCCCCAAATTTAAAGAATTCAAGCGCAAACAGGATAATCATATCAGCATTGGTCAAGAGAAGATTTGCACTTGGAAAACTTTTAACAAAGAAATACAACTGTCCAGAATAAATAATGACGTAGTCTAACGAGTATTTTTGGTATGAATGTACATTCAGAGTGCAATTTTAAGCCCATTCTACAACTTTCTGTGAATTTGTTTAAATCATGTGACCGTGGTCATTTTGTTGGTTATGTATGGGTTTGGAGTTATTAGCGTTCGTTCAGCGCGTGCACTGAGAGCAAGCAAATTAGCGCGGGAAATTGAAAGCGGATATTGAGGATTTCTAACACACTTTACTCTTTTTTTCTTTTTCTAGAGAAGCCAAAATACGAGGGTAACGATATAACGACTACACGCAGTTCTATGCCAATCTCGGTAACAGTTTTCCCAATACATGTAATTTTTTTTTTTCCCTGAAAAATTGAACATCACATTAAAGTGGAAATGAAACGATTGAGCCGCTGTTAAGTGTGTTTTCTCACGACAGTTACGATGCTTACGATGCTTCAGATATTTCGGAGAGTGCCTGCATGAAACGTTTGTTGTTAGCAGGACTGGTTTGAGAAGAGTATTTATTTTTCTCTCTCTCTCCCTCTTTCTCTCTCTCTCTCTCTCTTTCTTTTGGGGAGGGGGGCTTGATGGTGGGTCTCGGGTTATTGCATTAATTTTAACATGTTTATCGGTTAAATTGATTTATAATCGAGAGTTTTGGGTTGGACTTACAAACATGTTTAGGGGCTTGATTCCCTCGCTACCCTCCAGAACGGTTGTTGGTCGCTAGATGTATGATAAAAGGTTGATAGTTTACTGAAATATTTGGACAATGTTTTGAACGTGGGTTAATAATTCAAAATAATCAACAACAACGACTAAAAAAGAAATGAAAAAAGGGGCCATTGCTGCCCCCCCCCCTCTTAAAAAAAAAAGCATTTTATTTCCAGAATTTGTATTTGAATGTCAACTCTCCAACACTCACTCACTCGCGCAGCGACCGTTGGAGGGGGGGGGGGGGGGGGGAGGGGCTAGACCTAGAATCCTTTTCCATCATTGTTTTTTCACTATTCATTAAAAGTGGTTTGCATAACCCCACAGTTCATCCCTTGAACAGAAATAAAATATTAATCATGGCATAGTTACACATAGTTTATTCAAGCTGTCAACCAGCAAGTTTACCTTACTATTTTGAGAATCATCGCAGTTCATCTCCGTTAGAGATAAACATCTTTGTAAATTCGATATGAATCACGTGTAATTCCACCCTTCCATAAATGGAAGTCAGCTTCCCCTTGAGACCCCTTCAAACTGTTCCTGTAGGATGTTACATACATATTACTACATACTACGTTATTAGGCCTAGCTAGATTTTACATGTGGAGGGGAGGGGGAAAGTAAAAAAAAGAAAAAACTTGCACATTTCTAGACTTGATTTACATTCATGTGACAAAACAAAAAAATCAGCATTTTCACTATTTTCGATTAATTAGGTTTTGTACTTTTGTTTTCATTACTTTATTTATTTTATATATCTTCTTTTTTTTTTTGGGGGGGGGGTTGTATATGGGGCCTTATGTTTTTTAGTTTATTTATTTTTTAATTTTTAATTTAGCTTCTGCATTAGATGCAAAGGCACGGACATGCAGTTTAAGCGATGTAGTCACCAATGGCTTTATGCTACTACGGAGTTACTAGCTAGTAACTCCATGATGCTACAGAGTACGTACAGGTGTAAGCCTATATTACAAGATCACCTGATTTACACAGTCTTATAGTTGTAATAAAAAGATTAGATATACTACTACTAAGTCTGGCCCCTCTGGGCTTTCGGTTTCTCTCTTTACTCTCATCACCTTCCGAATTCTTGATCTTGTCTATCCAATCCGTAGGACGCTTACCAATGTGGCACTTCGATAGTTGCTATCTCTTCTTTTCCAATGACTATACTTCGTGACCTTCCTATTCTTGACTTGTGCCACCATGATCCCTCCTCATCTAGTACCATAACTCTGTCCCTGACCCGCGCGTTTATCATCCTGTCCTTCCAGCTGACCCTGGGAAATCTCCTCCAAAGCCATGCTTATTTCAAGGGCATTGATTCGCGTTATGTCTAAGGCCTTCAAAGTCCAACTTTCACATCAATAAAGCACCGTACTCCAGATGAGGGACTTTGCTAGTTGCTTCTTCAAACGGAGACTAACATCCTGGGACTTCCACAGGGGTGTCAGTTGTGCCATTATTGCTGCTCATTCGCTGATATCCGTCTCTGATCCTTCTCTGTTTGATATCACTTATACGATATATTTGATATTGAGCTGTATAATTCATGACCTGTACTACCTGTCTGCTCTCCTCTACTAAGTACTAGTAAATAAAATATTTCCTCCAGTTGTTCTTTTGATTTGGTGATTAGTTTTGTGTCGTCAGCGTATCTAAGGTTCCAAAGTGCTCTTCCTTAAACCCGCGCTGCTCTCCGATTCTGTCATCTGCGGTCCTCACAATGTTCTCTCCACGTAGATTAAATAACATTGGAGACAACAGACAACCTTGTCATACTCCTTTCTCACGGCGAAAACTGTCCGTGTACCCCCCCCCCTTACTTTATACCCATACCACAACGGTTGCACTATCATACAAGGCCTATAGTTTCACGAGTGCCACAAGATGTTTCTGAACACCAAACTCCAGCATTAAAGCTACCACGGAGCATCATGCAAATGTACTAAAATACAGTGAACAAGGTCAATTGTCAATACAAATGACTTCTTATGGATAAACGTTGGTTTGCTAAACGTTCAATCTAATTTGAAGTAAATTATAATGTTTACATACTTATTCAATTATTCATATTGTTAACATGTATCTTTAAAAATATCTTTCAACCATATTCAAATAACTATTATTGTTTCATAAAACAAGATGTACATATACCGTATAAATTAAGTTTTCTAATGAATACAAATACGAAAATTGAAAGAACAAAATGCGAATATGGTAATGTAGCGAACGAGTGGTTGGGGGGGGGGTGGGAAATGGAGGATATATTTAAATCTTTTTCTTCTTCTTCTTCCTCCTCCTCTTCCTCTTCTTGTTCTTCTTTGTCATATATTCCCCTTCTGTGCCCCTGGCTTTACGCCATTGCTTATCATCATTCCATTAACATAATATATCTGTATATCACGTATTTCTGGGGGTAATGAGCCATTAAGATGGAAATCGAGCGTACGACGTAAGAAGATTCTAATCTGAATCCTCATGAGATTGTAGAAAGGAATTAATTCCGGTCCTACAATTGAAGGGAAATATGCCCATTTAATCTGGCGATGTTAATCCTTTTCATGTACAGAATGAATTTTTCATTTTCAAACGTGTATTTTATTCATTTTTGTGCAACAGAATAAACTTGAAGAAATTTCATGAAGTTTTACAATAATCCGAGATCTGGGGGATAAAGATAGACAAGATGATACATTTACTTACACAATTTCCTTAGATCATTAGTCGATTTATCCTTGACAATGTAATATTAATATCATCTTTCCTTTGCTGTAAATGGAAAGGAGGGAACGTATCAACTTTAGAGGTCGCACTGACCTTGTCTCAGATGCCTTCCATCCTAGAGGCTAATGTATATGGCGTAGAGGTACCAGGTAATACGTGCAAGTAGTGGAGAAGGGGAGATGGAGATGGGACGGAGGGGCGAGTAGGGAATTGGGACAGATATTTACATCACTACACCTACTACTACTACTACTACTACTACTACTACAGCTGATACTTCCTCTCCTCCTTATTCTCCTCCTCCTCTTCTCTCCATTACTACTACTACTACTAATACTACTATACTCCTACAACAACAACATCAACTACTACTACTGTTACTACTTAACCTACCACTTCTACTATAATAACTACTTCTACTACTACTACTACTACTATTACTACTACACTGTTTCTTACCCCAATTTATGGAATTATTTTGACAATGATTTATTCCTAATAATAGATTTAGATAATAGTATACATTCTCAGATGTTATTTAATAATAATTTGCCAGTGTTTGTTTTGCGTGACTAATAAAGCATGTGTATTCTTCTATGCTTATCATCTAGGGGACATACGCCCTTAAGTCATAAATGACAGTAATGAGGATTAATGCCCCACAAAAGGGCACTAATATAGCACATCGACACGGTTTTTATCCTGGGGCCTCACAGTTACGAGGCCATTGCTTTGCCACTGAACCATGACTGTACACAGCGGCGGCTAGGATAGGGGGCAGTTCCCACAAATAAAAAAACACAAAGAAAATGCAATAAATTATCAATAATTCATTGAATCCCCCCCCCCCCGGTCCCCAACAGAAAAAAAATCTTCTGTGTGCCCATGCCTTAAGCCATAATGCATGGCCGTACAGATCGAGGATTTTTTTTTTATAGGATACTTTTCTAGGCTATTACTTTGAACGGTATCAAAGCAAATAGGTACACAAAGTAGTGGACTTCTTACTTGGGGTAAAGCATATATTACATAATTCTTTGGAAATGCTTAAAGGGATAGTTGAGTTCTGTTGCGGAGGGCGCTACACAAAATATTTTTGTGAGATAATGAAAAACTGAGTGTCAAATTTGAAAGAACGTACAATTTAAATGACAAAATCATCTTTGTTTGATCAATATCGGTTCAGAGACGGCTGAAATATCCATAAATATAATGATTTCTAAACTACGTCGTATTTCTGCCAATGCCGATGTTGGCTTTTTTTAATGGCATTTTCGTGTTGGTTATAGGCCTATTACGCACAACCAGCCGGTCCCTGTATTGTTATTTTTAATTAAATAATTAATTAACGGTCACTGTATTTTTTTTTAAAGTGGAGCTGAATTGGTATGATCGTATTGGCTAGATTTCACACATTTTGGGGTCTAAAAGTCCTAAAAGGCACTAGACATGTCATAAATAATAATAAGAGCAATAACCATGCACTTTGAAGGCATTTGCGGTTTGAAAACAGAACTCAACTATCCCTTTAATGCCACAAAAACATAATTCTGTGAAATACCCCACATTGAAATAGAAAATAATATGATTGATGATAAAATAGATATTGCTATTTGTTTTAATTGTCATTTTTATAAATATTGGACAAACAGTTCGGGAAAGTATTGTGACCGTTGCATAATCATGGTCAAAATGATTCACATCCTGGTTTGCATACTGTTTTGTACAGTGCTTGTAACTTTACCAAGACTGGGCCAAATTTCTCTTCATTTTGATGATTCAAGAACCTTGCAATACACATAAATACTTATATGCTAGATGATCAATCTTTTCTGATCGATTCCACAACGTTTCTTTCATAATGCAATCGCTTGACCAGAACTAAACCTTCTTTTTAAGTCCCCGTATTCGCGTTAATATCGTAGGCAACTCGGCATGACTCGGCATTACTCGCAGCACGATCGTCGTGCTCGTACTCCGCTCTTGGAAACTCAAATAGCACTCGCGTATACTTCAAGTTGCTACGAGTTATGAATAGTGCAGTGCGAGCTTGTTACGAGTAATGCGAGTATATTACGAGTGTAAGCGATTTTACCTCGAGTTCCAACAAGTCAGTGAAAATTTTGAAATTTTTTGGAACTGCTGGCGACTTCGAGGTGAGCCGTGGAATGCTGTAAAAGGTATCGCTGAGCCATACCGAGTTGTCGCGAGTTATCCCGAGTTACAAGAAGAGCTATTCGCGAGTTATTGCGAGTGCCTCTTTGAGGCAACTCATCACAACTCGCCATAACTCGCTAATACAACTCGACTAAGTGGTATGGAAAGCCGTTGGTGACTTTATTCACGTGCCCCAGACGTATGGAACGCGGCACACGTCTGCTAAATTATTGACCAATCACCGCCTGTTATTTAGCAGGCGCGTGCAAGGTGCGATAGCACACGCCTGCTAGTTTGTTAGCACATGTGTGCCTTTTTCCAGACGGATGCTGTTTACTGCGCATGCGTCTGGAATTGATCGACCAATCAGATACCTTGTTTAACATGGAGTTTAATGTGTGTGTACGGTGAGTGCATGCAGCGCAGACAAGCAAAAATGTGCCGGGCACGTGGTGATCGACGCACGTGGTACTTTTACCGTTCTTAAAAGTATTGACTTTGATTTATATGTCAGAAAAGAAGTATACATTGTAAGAGTACTTCCATTGAGGTTGGAACTTTCTGATGCAAAGAATAGTATGTCAAATTATAAACGAGGTACCGAACTGCTATGAACGTTATCCTCCACCTAGTATTGGAGTTTGTAAATACTATAAAGCTAGTCTAGGGTTGATAAAGAAAACGTAAGTATATCATGAATGGTAGTTTCCAGATTTACAATCTATCATTCAGAATCTACTCTAATTGCAAATTAGGTGATATACTATGCAACAGTGCCATTGTGATAATGTGTATGATCAGTGTAGATACAATAGTGTTGGAACAACAGAGTAGATCTCTCCCCCTCTTCCACCACTCCCTTATCTCTCTTGGGTCACTCTGCACAGGGGTCAACCTCACTCGTGGTAGGGGAACACACACACACACACACTCTCTTTATCTCCCTTTCTTCCCCAATATTCTCGTTCATGATGTGTTGTTGAGCAACACTCTCCATTGGGCTAGGACAGGGGGATTATAGTGATATGAGGCATGTTTGCTTAAGAGCTCAGATTAGAAGTTGGAAACTACCAAATAATAATGGTCAGACAATCCCTTGTGCCAAGCAAATGCAAACTCTTCACAGCGTGTCTGCACTATCTCGAGATTGCCAAATATCCAGCTATTTGAACTATCCCGATCGCAAATTATCCAGCTATTTGCGTCTTCATTAGACCGAAGTAGCAAATTAGCTGGATAGTTGGTCGGGATAATATCCCAAGATATCTCGGTCTAGTTTGCAAAATATCCCACTATTTCCGAACTAGCGGGATAGTTTGCGACCGTCTTCATTAGACCGAAGTACGGAGTCAAATATCCCGATCCCATCATGCACAACGATTTCCGGTTCGCACATGCGAGCTATACCGCTCAGCGCGCTAGTACAACCACTGACCTCGAGTAAACACGGAAAACCGCAAACTAGACCGAGATATCTTGGGATATTATCCCGACCAACTATCCAGCTAATTTGCTACTTCGGTCTAATGAAGACGCAAATAAGCTGGATAGTTTGCGATCGGGATAATTCAAACAGCTGGATATTTGGCAATCTCGAGATAGTGTCTGCACTATCTCGAGATTGCCAAATATCCAGCTATTTTGAACTATCCCGATCGAAACTATCCAGCTATTTGCGTCTTCATTAGACCGAAGTGGCAAATTAGCTGGATAGTTGGTCGGGATAATATCCCAAGATATCTCGGTCTAGTTTGCAAAATATCCTTCTATTTCCCAACTAGCGGGATAGTTTGCGACCGTCTTCATTAGACCGAAGTACGGAGTCAAATATCCCGATCCCATCATGCACAACGATTTCCGGTTTTTCTCGCAGCACAGTATGCGATACCGCTCAGCGCACTGACCTTGTGGCTCAGCGCCGCGCTAGTACAACTAGTAAACACGGAAAACCGCAAACTAGACCGAGATATCTTGGGATATTATCCCGACCAACTATCCAGCTAATTTGCTACTTCGGTCTAATGAAAACGCAAATAAGCTGGATAGTTGGCGATCGGGATAATTCAAATAGCTGGATATTTGGCAATCTCGAGATAGTGATTGCCAAATATCCAGCTATTTGAATTATCCCGATCGCAAACTATCCAGCTTATTTGCGTCTTCATTAGACCGAAGTAGCAAATTAGCTGGATAGTTGGTCGGGATAATATCCCAAGATATCTCGGTCTAGTTTGCAAAATATCCCACTATTTCCGAACTAGCGGGATAGTTTGCGACCGTCTTCATTAGACCGAAGTACGGAGTCAAATATCCCGATCCCATCATGCACAACGATTTCCGGTTCGCACATGCGAGCTATACCGCTCAGCGCGCTAGTACAACCACTGACCTCGAGTAAACACGGAAAACCGCAAACTAGACCGAGATATCTTGGGATATTATCCCGACCAACTATCCAGCTAATTTGCTACTTCGGTCTAATGAAGACGCAAATAAGCTGGATAGTTTGCGATCGGGATAATTCAAACAGCTGGATATTTGGCAATCTCGAGATAGTGTCTGCACTATCTCGAGATTGCCAAATATCCAGCTATTTTGAACTATCCCGATCGAAACTATCCAGCTATTTGCGTCTTCATTAGACCGAAGTGGCAAATTAGCTGGATAGTTGGTCGGGATAATATCCCAAGATATCTCGGTCTAGTTTGCAAAATATCCTTCTATTTCCCAACTAGCGGGATAGTTTGCGACCGTCTTCATTAGACCGAAGTACGGAGTCAAATATCCCGATCCCATCATGCACAACGATTTCCGGTTTTTCTCGCAGCACAGTATGCGATACCGCTCAGCGCACTGACCTTGTGGCTCAGCGCCGCGCTAGTACAACTAGTAAACACGGAAAACCGCAAACTAGACCGAGATATCTTGGGATATTATCCCGACCAACTATCCAGCTAATTTGCTACTTCGGTCTAATGAAAACGCAAATAAGCTGGATAGTTGGCGATCGGGATAATTCAAATAGCTGGATATTTGGCAATCTCGAGATAGTGATTGCCAAATATCCAGCTATTTGAATTATCCCGATCGCAAACTATCCAGCTTATTTGCGTCTTCATTAGACCGAAGTAGCAAATTAGCTGGATAGTTGGTCGGGATAATATCCCAAGATATCTCGGTCTAGTTTGCGGTTTTCCGTGTTTACTCGAGGTCAGTGGTTGCGAGGTCAGGGCTGAGCGGTATAGATCGCATGTGCGAACCGGAAATCGTTGTGCATGATGGGATCGGGATAATTGACTCCGTACTTCGGTCTAATGAAGACGGTCGCAAACTATCCCGCTAGTTCGGAAATAGAAGGATATTTTGCAAACTAGACCGAGATATCTTGGGATATTATCCCGACCAACTATCCAGCTAATTTGCCACTTCGGTCTAATGAAGACGCAAATAGCTGGATAGTTTCGATCGGGATAGTTCAAAATAGCTGGATATTTGGCAATCTCGAGATAGTGCAGACACTATCTCGAGATTGCCAAATATCCAGCTGTTTGAATTATCCCGATCGCAAACTATCCAGCTTATTTGCGTCTTCATTAGACCTAAGTAGCAAATTAGCTGGATAGTTGGTCGGGATAATATCCCAAGATATCTCGGTCTAGTTTGCGGTTTTCCGTGTTTACTCGAGGTCAGTGGTTGTACTAGCGCGCTGAGCGGTATAGCTCGCATGTGCGAACCGGAAATCGTTGTGCATGATGGGATCGGGATATTTGACTCCGTACTTCGGTCTAATGAAGACGGTCGCAAACTATCCCGCTAGTTCGGAAATAGTGGGATATTTTGCAAACTAGACCGAGATATCTTGGGATATTATCCCGACCAACTATCCAGCTAATTTGCTACTTCGGTCTAATGAAGACGCAAATAGCTGGATAATTTGCGATCGGGATAGTTCAAATAGCTGGATATTTGGCAATCTCGAGATAGTGCAGACACGCCTATGTGAAGAGTTTGCATTTGCTTGGCACAAGGGATTGTCTGACCATTATTATTTGGTAGTTTTTAATCGAATAAACCTGCTCATAATTATCCCATAGGCCTAATTGTATTTAAAGGTTGATGTTTGGATGTTGATTGGCTTATAATACAACATGTATTGCTGTATATTGCATAAGTAGAAGTTATCACATTTCTTAGAGACAATCAATATTCTTTAGTCTATATTTCTTAATTGTCTTGAATATAGTTTATGATTATTCCTTTATATTTCTATGTTATATGTCATATGGGTAGTCGAAGCATAATAATAGTGCAATAATTATAGGTGAATCACATGCAGATTGCAGTATTGATTGATAAGCTCGTTTTCCTAAAACGATATTTACACCTGAGATTGTGTATGTGTTGTGTGCTGGAGGAATACATTATAATTATTTCTATGTTAGTATTATTATTTCTAAATCTGAGAGGATAATAGATTAGCGCGTTTAGACGAGATCGCCTAGGTACAATGAAGGTCTAATTTAGAGTTAGGGTATAACGAATCACCATCAGGGGCGTCTTCAAAGAGGGGGGGGGGGGGTGTGGGGGTGCGACACCCCCCCCCCCACCTGTCAGGATATTGTCGGTAAAATTGCGCTGCCGTCGGGAAAAAAGAGAAAAGGGGGAGGGGAAAAAAGAGAGGGAAAGGGAATGAAAAGAAAAAAAGAAAGGAAAAGAAAAGAAAGAAAGGAAAAGAAAGGAAAGAAAGGAAAAGAAAGGAAAGAAAAGAGAAGAAAGAAAGAGAAAAAAGAAAAAGAGGGAGGAGAGGAAAGAAAGGAAAAGAAAGAAAAGGAAAAGAAGAAGAAAAAAGAGTAAAAGGGAAAGAAAAGAAACGGGGGATGAAAGAGAGGAGAGAGAGGGGAGGTATAAGAGCCTGAGAGAGGAGAAGTGGGAGTAAAAGAGAGAAGGGGGTTGTTGGGTGGAGTCGTCTTGTCGAGGGAGCAAGAAAGACACGGGTAAATATGTTGCTGTGTCGGGTCACTGAGCTGTGTCGGTATTCTTGCTCGATCCTCGTGTACTATATCAATGCAGAAGTTTGAAGTCGGTGAGATGTATATTGTCGGTCGGCCGACAAGTTTTTTTTCCCTACGAACTGTGACTTTTTATCCGCTGTGACGACTTCGAGAGTGACTACAACTACTATACTTGTATTTTCTCGAAGTTTCACTTTCCTATAATATCAGGTAAAGAAATCAGAGGTTTGAAATTTTCGGGGAAACTGAATTCAAACAAGGTTTAAGAGTCAACAACGGTACGACGAATCGTCTACCTTTCACTATATTGTGATGAAACGCCAAAAATTCCGCCCTTCGCGCGGAAGGGGAAAACTTCATTTAGACGAGTCTAGAACGGTACAACGAATCGTCTTCTTTCTCTAATAATTTAAGGAATCGTCAAAGCTTCCGCGCTTCGCGCGAGAGGGAGAAACTGAATTCAGATGAATAGGGCTTAATAAGAGCCGAAAACGGTACGAAGAATCGTCTTCCTTTCTCTATATTGTGATGAAACGCCAAAAATTCCGCGCTTCTCGCGGAAGGGGAAAACTTCATTTAGACGAATCGAGAACGGTACAACGAATCGTCTTCTTTCTCTAATAATGTAAGGAATCGTCAAAGCTTCCGCGCTTCACGCTAAAGGGGGAAACTGAATTCAGACAATTAGGGCTTATTAAGAGTCGAAAACAGTACAGTAAATCGTCTGCTTTTTCTCATAATTTAATGAAACGTCAAAGCTTCCGCGCTTTGCGCGGGAGGAAATTGAATTCAGACAAGGATTAAGAGTCGAGCACGGTTCAACGAATCGTCTACTTTCTCTAATAATTTAATGAAACGTCAAATCTTCAGAGCTTCGCGCGGGAGGGGGAGAACTGAATTCAGATAAGGATTAAGAGTCCAGAACAGTACACCGAATCGTCTGCTTTTGCTCATCGTTTATTGAAACGTCAAAGCTTCCGCGCTTCGCGCGGGTGGGGGAGAAACTGAATTCAGACAAGGATTAACAGTCGAGAACGGTACAGCAAATCGTCTTCTTTTCATAATAATTTAATGAAACGTCAAAGCTTTCGCGCGGGAGGGGGGGACTTCATTCAGACAAGGATTAACAGTCGAGAACGGTACAATAAATCGTCTTCTTTTCCTAATAATTTAAGGAAACGTCTAAGCTTCCGCGCTTTGCGCGGGAGGCCTATCACCCACACCCCGCGCTCTTTAAAGTAGATACTCTAAGACAATCCCAAATACTGAGATAATTACATAAATAGAAAGCTTTTAACCCCCATAATAACACCAAATGGTGTCAACCCGACAAAACAAGTTTAGAATAATGAATTTATTTGAGTAAACTCTACCAAAATATCTAAGTCTGAAACCCGGAAGTGCACGTAGAGTCGGGCCTCTATCCGTGACGTCACGAACGGGAGTCATGGGCTCAGTGAGAGTGAATGGCAGTGATATCCCTACGTAAATGCTATCCTGTCAGAGCTTAGATTTGTTGTTGTTAAGGAGTATATTTGATGGATTTTCTGTTTTCATTTGAATGAAGAATAACGAAGCAACATTTTCCAGTCGCAGATTTCTTTTTATATCCTCATATTCACCTATTTGGTAGAGATTTAAGACGAGTTTACTGCTTAGGAATTAAAGTTAAATCGTGCACTTATGAATAGGCGGATGCATTATATTGTCATCAGATGTACATGAGCAGTTTTGTAAAACGAATAGGTCTAGAACTATGATAGTACTTATCATAGATGTGTGTGACTGCCTCAAAAACTTTATGTTGTAAAACATCAAACTTGAACGAGATCATGCAAGCGCGCTTCCTCTATAATATTTTGGCGAGTGATGCGGCTCTTGCATGAACGTTCGTGAAGCGAGCAGAATCGGGAGGTAAGACCAAGCCGCTGCTCTAGGCGCTGCTTGCTTGTGATGGAACGTACGTGCGCTAGTTATATGTTTATCGGCAATTGCAAGAGAATGAAAGCGACGTTGCCAGCTAAGAAAAACAACTAACAAAGACTTGCTCCTGACTACCGGTGTCAGAATTGGTAGATGAAGGATGTTCAGGGCCAAGGAAGGCGAAAGACATGGGAAAAAGGAAGAAGAAACCATCGGAAGATCGCTGTAGTGTATGGTAATGAACTGTGCATGGGTAGACAGCTACTGTTCACTCCGTGCCTGCATGGGCCGATTTCAACACCAAAACAAAAATTACATGGTGAAAATATCGACTAATAGCACATCGTTGGCATGTATATGTCATAATTTTTAAAAGGGGAATTGATATTAATACTATGAAGTACTAGGGGAAGGTAAAGAATTGTACATAGAATTATTATTTATTTGACTTTTCAGCCTTTGAAACAAAAATATGCAGAAAATCGTATCACTCTGCACATGTTTGCTATGGAACATCCGGGTACGTGAATATACTGTCTCCCGGACGTGAGGTCATAAATAGTAGACCAGCGCCGTGACTGATTTTCTATGCAAAGAGAGGCGGATATTTTAGACATTTCAATTGAGGATTTCGAGTAGACAGAATTTTTTTGTGATATACTAAGTAATTGAAAAATTTAAAAATAACATGTACTTGCCGTAGGTAACAAATTAAGGGACATTTATTTGCTTAGAGTATCAACTTTAAGTGATTCGCTTGCTCACTACCGCCTAAAATAAGATCCTAGCTCCGCGTCTGCATTAAAATATATAGCTACGAATGCTGACTAAGTTGACGAAATAATTCGTATATTTGTGTCGTCGTGGAAAATGACCATTTGCGCATACGCAAGTACTATAGATAGTCCATAGGAAAAACAATTTAACCTTCGGCCCCGGGTTTATAGGGTTAAATTTGTAGATATTGGACATTTAATTTTGTCGGTAATTGGTGGCTAGTTTTGTCGGTAATCGTTGGCCTCTACACCCCCCCCCCCCCCACTGAAAAAGGACGCCCCTGATCACCATATTAGGTATGAATATGATGTGTATAAGAACAAAACATATATAACATTATCTGTATGTAAGTGTTTATTCGATTTGATAACGAAACTGTTCTTATAATAATGTAGATGTTAGTTAAATAGGAACTCTGTAGGGCCATGCATTACGGTTCAAGGCATGCCCACATAGAGAATTTTGTTATGTTAGGGGTCGGGGCCAAATGCATTGAATTATTGATAATTTATTGCATTTTCTTTTTTGCTTTTTTTTATTTCTGGGGGCGGCGACGTACCCTAACCCCCGCTGTTTACTCGTACCAAGGGAATACTGCGGGGAGGGTGGACCGAATGGCGCAGCGTGGTCGTAATGATTTTTTTAATTTTGTTTTTATAGGGGGGCAGGATGATGGGTCGCGTACATTATTGGGGCACGCCTTGTTTTTATTTGTTCAGAAATGTACGTTTTCAATAAATGTTTTCTACAAATATTCGGGGCCATGTGGCGACCCCCGCCCCCCCCCCCCCCTGCGTCTACGCCACAGCCGTGGGGTGTTCCCTATCCATTATTTCGCTTTCTTATTATCATTTTGTTTATTGCTAATTTAATTTTCATTTAATTGTTTATGAAAAGCGACCCTCAACCCATGTTATGAATAGCGACCCTTAAACGCGAACCATCATCCCGGGCCAACCCCCCCCCCCCATCAGTCTGACCACGTAGTGCAAGTACATATTACCGACAATTTTCGTTCAAGTAGTTCATAGATGGCGTAGCCTTTGTGTGTTTCACGGGGGGGGCGGTGGGGTGTAACAGCGTTGCCATCTAGGGGCTGAGGTATCATTTCCCTAACCCACAGCAAAGGAAGGAATCGACAGAGAGGGGGTTGTATGGACTTGAAGGGCAAGTCCACTTCAAAAACTAATAACAAACCAATCAAACTAAAAGTTTGCAAAATCGGATAACTAATAAGAAAGTTTTGAATTTTTAATGACATGAAAAACTTTGAAAATCACAAGACAAATTGGCAACTCACTCATGAGTCTGTGACGTCATTCAGGCGCGGATCCAGGATATCTTAGGGGGGGGGGCAAATTTAAAATAATGCGAGCCAAATATTGGTACGTAATGGTGACCAGCAGTGACGTAATATGGGGTGGGTACAAGGACGGGCGAGCTTCCCCCTCCCTCCTCCACGAAGCGCGGAAGCTTTGACGTTTTCAATAAATTATTAGAGAAAGAAGACGATTCGTTGTACCGTTCTCGTCTCTTAATCATCGTCTAAATTCAGCCCCCCCCCCTCCTGCGCGAAGCGCGGAAGCTTTTACGCTTCATTAAATCATTAGAGAAAGAAGACGATTCGTTGTACCGTTCTCGACTCTTATTTTAATCCTTCAAAAATCTTCTTTGTCTGCTCCTTTTTCTTCCTACGTCCTCTTCTTTTTCTCTCCTCTCTCTTATTTTTTTTGTTTTTGGGGCCAGCGTTTAAGGGAGGACCGCCCCACCGCCCCACCCCGGCCCCGGAAGCTCAGGGGTTTAAGGCAATAAATCATCGTCAGATGAGCATCTAAGGGCCCGCCTTAGGGCCCTAGGTGGAATCCAGGGGGCAAAGCCCCCGAAAGCTTAGTGGTTTTATAGGCATTTAATCACGGTCAGATGAGCATATTTTGATACCTCATTATTTTGTGCCACTGGCAGTTAACCATTTTTTCTTTCTTGCTCTCTTTCTTTCTATTTCTCTTTAATATACTTTTTTTGTAAGTGTGTGTGTGGGGGGGGGGGGGTCGAGGCTCCCGATCCTCGCCGTTCCGCGCGCCCTGACATGAAGGCACCTCAAGAAGCATATTTCTTGCTTGGCTGTAAATTTTGGAATTTGTCATTTTCCAACAAACGCATACAAAAATATAAGTAATTTACTAAAAAGTGAGGACAAATCTCGGAAAATTATGTCATTTTAGCATTATTTGCAAACCACCGTTATGGAATTAGAAATAAACCACGTTTGAATTTTATTTCCCCCAAGCCGCCCCGCCCCCCCTATCAGTACACCAGTGCCCCCCCCCCACCCCCCCCCCCTCCGTTACACCTTGTTGGCGGGAAAAATCGTAACTGATCTCCCCTACCTTCCTTCTTTCTCTTTTTTTGTCTTTCCCTTTCTCTCCTCTTTACCTTTCCCTTCCCTTCCTTTTCTCTCTTATAGGTTGACCAGGGGGGGGGGGGGGGGAGGGGCAAGGGCCTTTCGGCCCCCATCCCGCTCCGCACGTTGTTGGCGGGATTAACAGCAACTGATCTTCCCTTCTTTTCACCCTTTTCTTTTCTTCTTCTTCTTTTTTGTTCCCTTTTAGCTCTCCTCTTTCCCTTTTCCTTCCTTCTCTCTCTCTCTCTTTTTTTTTTTTTTTTTTGGGGGGGGGGGAAGGGGGAACAGCATGGGAGGCAAGGCCCTTTCGGCCCCGATCTCTCCCCCCCCCCCTTTTCTTTTCTTCTTCCTCTTCTTTCTTACCCTTTCTCTCCTCTTCCCCTTCTTTTCCTTCTCTCTCTCTCTCTCTCTCTTTTGCGGGGGGGGGGGGGGGGCAAGGACCGCTCGCCCCCCTGGATCCGCGCTTGACGTCATTGCCTCGCTCTCCTCTTATTGTTTTTTTTCTATTGGTAATATACATTTCTCACTTTCCCCCTGAGAATCTCATCTCCTAACACCAGCATCCAAGTCATATTGATAATAATATGTTTTTGTGTGGATGCACTAATAATCTAATATAGAGTAATTTTTTTCAGTTAAATCATGAAAAATGTGAATTCTGACAATTTATTTATATAAAAGTCAATAATTATGAATATACAATAATTATTCTTAAAATAGTTTCAATTCTTCAAAGTTTATAAAAGATCTTGTGAAATGTCATGCCCGGAATACGATACAAATCATATAACTTGGGCAAAGGCATGGGGAAATCAAGTTTTTGGGATAAAGAGGGAAATTAATGGGATAAAAATATATAAAGCAATTGATAAATAGTGAGGCAATGGCGTCACAAACTGATAACCAAATTGGCAACTTGTGTAGTGATTTCCATCGTTCCATAGTTTTTCATATTAAAAAAAAATCACAACTTCCTTATTAGTTATCCGATTTTACTCATTATTTTTGCTCTGCTCCTCTTGTTTTTCTGCATCTATTGAAAGCGAATTATTTTGAAGTGGTTTTAGCCTTTAGGTTATACCACATTCAAGCTTTTCGTAAATATACAATATTGCACGATATATTTTCCAAATAAGTAAGGAAGTTAGATTTTCAAGATTTTTAGCTAAATAAGATACGATTTTGTGACCGGAAGGCATATGTGAACGGAGCTTTTACCATCTCCAGGCACCCAGAAACTATACAATTTTAGCCAATGAAAATTTTCAAGATTTTGGTTTGTCCATGACATCGGAATTCTCAAAACCTCAGGATACCAAACGGAGCTGACCGGACTACAAGCCTAGTTACTGCTCGGAGAGGGGGGGGGGGGGCACTTTAAAATTGTGTCTTGTTGGGGGGATAGGGGGCTTGATCACTCTCGGGCCTTGAAGGTTTCCGCGTCATGTAGCGTACAAAGGGGTAATGCAATCCCAATATGATTTACTGTTTGAGTTGTATAATATTTGAAATAATTGATAGTGTTTATATATTACGTACGCTTAAATATATATTTACATAACTATACGTTATTGTTTAACGCTGATTGGAAATAATAACTGATGATGGGGGGGGGGGGGGGTGGGGTGGGTGGTAGTATCTTCATTTGTACATTTTGTATTATTATTTTTCTTCTTTATACTTCTGTTCTTTGTTTGTTTTTAATATTTGAATGTTAAGATATGTGTAATAATAATAATAATAATAATAATAATAATAATAATACTGTCTTGTTTACCCAGGGTAGCCTCATCAGTATTTATGATGTTCTCCCTGAGGTCCCTGCAATCAAATTATAATAATACGATGTTGGTCATAAAGGTGGCCTATTTACCCCAGTTTATGGAATGATTTATTCTTAACAGATCTAGATAATAGTATACATTCTCAGATTAAAAAAAAAATAGTTGCAAGTGTTTGTTTTACATGACTGCATGACTGCTAAAGTGTGTGCTACCAGGCGTGCATCTAATGCGTGGGGGGGGGGGGGCGAGGGACCTTACCCCCCCCCCCCCGACAAAAAAAAGAGAGAGAGATGAAGGAAAATAAGAAGAAAAAGAAGATAAGAAAAGAGGTAAAAGAAGGGAATCGGGGAAGGGGGAAAAGGCCTTGCCTCCCCCTCCAGCCCCCCTTCGCCCCCCCCCCCCCCAAAAAAAAAAGAGGGGAGGAAGGGAAAGGAAAAGAGGAAAGCTATAAGGGAGAGAAAAAAAGAGGAAGAAGAAAAAGAAAAGGGTAAAAAGGAGGGGAGATCACTTGCAATTAATCCAGCCAACGACGTGTTGATCGCGGGGCCGAAAGGCCCTTGCCTCCCCTCCCCCCTCAGCAAGAAAAGAGAGAGAGAGAGAGAGAGAGAGAGAAGGAAGGTCGGGGAAGGGAAATAGGAGAGAAAGTGAAATAAAATAAAGAGGAAGAAGAAAAGAAAAGAGGGAACAGATATGCTTTTGCGCCCCCCCCCCCCCCCCCCAAGCGAGACCAAGCGCCAGATACGCCACCGGACACTACTGGCGTACTCCCCCAAATAAGAATACAACGAGGTTTATCAGGTGGGCTGTATCTAATACAGACCACCTTATATTTTTGTTAAAATTGCCTTTATCAGGTGGGCTGTATCTAATACAGACCACCTTATATTTTTGTTAAAATCGCCTTTATTATTTATTTATTATTTATCAGGTGGGCTGTATCTAATACAGACCACCTTATATTTTTGTTAAAATTGCCTTTATTATTTATTATTTATCAGGTGGGCTGTATCTAATACAGACCACCTTATATTTTTGTTAAAATCGCCTTTATTATTTATTATTTATTATTTATTTATCAGGTGGGCTGTATCTAATACAGACCACCTTATATTTTTGTTAAAATTGCCTTTATTATTATCAGGTGGGCTGTATCTAATACAGACCACCTTATATTTTTGTTAAAATCGTCTTTATTTATTTATCAGGCGGGCTGTATCTAATACAGACCACCTTATATTTTTGTTAAAATTGCCTTTATTTATTTATTTATTTATTTATTTATCAGGTGGGCTGTATCTAATACAGACCACCTTATATTTTTGTTAAAATTGCCTTTATTATTATTTATTTATTTATTTATTTATTTATTTATTTTTCTTATTTCGACCCACTTTTTTGTTAGCAAGATAAGTTGAAAATGGCTCAATCAAATGATTTGATATTTAGCACACATATGTATAGCCATATGGACAAAACAAAGTAAGGTTTTCAACCTTGACCTTGAATGATGACGTCATCTAGGCGCCATTTTGTGAAATTTTCTGAAAATTTACTTATGATCATAATTTCATAACGGTAAGTTATTTCTCATTCATATTTATCATGATCAAGGTCAATATCAGTCCGGTCAATTTCAGGTCAAAAAACGCACACGTGTGCGTACGTCCGCGCGTCAATGCGCGCGCAAAATTTTTAAATGCTCAAAATCGTCTCAAATTTTTTTTGCATACGTTTCAGGTCATTCTAAGCATTTTATAAAAAAATCGCGCGTACGAGCATGCGCGCGCGTTTTCGCGCGTAACACCATTAAAAAACATAGAATCGCCATTTTTTTTTCTTTCATGATATTTCTCATATTTTTTCAAGGAATTTGATTCCATGTTTATCTCTTTATGACCATTATTAACAAGATGAGCGTAAATTCAAGATAAATGTCAGTGCGCGCGAGGTCTTTTAATACATAGCATATAATTATGGGCAAAAACATGCCTATACAAAATCCGTTATAGCTCTTTGGAATGCACCGGGATCCTCAATTTCTTTTCATATTTAGATAGAGTATGAGTCGGAAATATGATTCCATGTCTCATTTGGCCATTAAGTGTATCGTGACATCATCACAATGGTCTTGGAACTCAAAATACGAATTTGCATATTATGACGTCAGTATATTTATGTAAAATTGATTGTATCTCTGTAAATATTGATCAATTTTCTTCAAAATTTCGATATGTTGTAGCTAAGACAATTCTCTACAAGCGCAGTAATAACTATTTTTCATTTTGATGACGTCATCATAGTGAAAATTTTGATTAAAGGCCTCATGTCAAAAACTTCATAATTTGCGTGTTATGCCTATAGAAGGTGAATTTAGTTCACGTTATGAATCTACATGAAATTTTTTGTTAAGAATTTGTAAGCAGTATGTCGCTTATTTTTGCTCTATTTTGTCTCAAATTTTAGTTGACCAGCCCACCTATACTTGTTCCAAACAAGTATTATATGTCTAGTTTATTTTTCTTAATTCTTGCCACTTTTTTGTTAGCAAGATAACTTGAAAATGGCTTAATCAAATAAATTGAAATTTGGCACACATATGTATATGCATATGGACAAAACAAAGTAAGGTTTTCAACCTTGACCTTGACTGATGACGTCATCTAGGCGCCATTTTGTGAAATTTTCTGAGAATTAACTCATGATCATATCTTCATAACCAAAAGGTATTTCTCATTCATATTTATCATGATCAAGGTCAATATCAGTCCGGTCAATTCCATGTCAAAAAACACGCGCGTGCGCGTACGTCCGCGCGTCAGTGCGCGCGCAAAAATTTTTAATGCTCAAAATCGTCTCAAATTTATTTTGCATACGTTTCAGGTCATTCTAAGCATTTTATAAAAAAACGCGCACACGCGCATGGGCGCGCGTTTTCGCGCGTAACACCATTACACAACATAGAATCGTCATTTTTTTTCTTTCATGATATTTCTCATATTTTTTTGAGGAATTTGATACCATGTTTATCTCTTTATGACCATTAATTACAAGATGAGCGTCCATTCAAGATAATGGTCCGTGCGCGCGGGCTCTTTTAATACATAGCATATATGGGCAAAAACATGCCTATACAAAATATATTATAGCTCTTTGGAATAAACCGGGACCTTCAATCTTTTTTCATATTTAGATAGAGTATGTGTCGGAAATATGATTTCATGTCTCATTTAGCCATTAAATGTATCGTGACATCATCATAATGGCCTTCGAACTAAAAATACGAATTTGCATATTATGACGTCAGCATATTTATGTAAAATTGATTGTATCTCTGTAAATATTGATCGATTTTCTTCCAAATTTCTATATGTTGTAGTTAAAATAATTATCTACAAGCTCAATAATAACCATTTTTCATTTTGACAAAGGCATCATGCCGTATTTTAGCGATTAAAGTAGGCATGTCAATTCTTCACATTTTGCGTGTATTCTCTATGGGACATGACTTTTCCTCAAAACTGGATTCTACATTCCCGTCTTTCGCGAGCAATATCTCCGTCGTTTTAGTTTCGTTTCTGCTGTGCTTTGAGTATGTTGTAGCTGAGACAATAAGCTATCATAAGTGTGCCCTTTATTTTTCGATCAGATGCCGGGATCATGCTAATATTTCACTTGCAAAGTGGGATTCGAGAATTCCATTTTTCGTTTACGTGTTATCGCTACGGGAAATGTTTTGGTATATCGGCAACGCATTTGACTTCCTACCTCGAGATCCCTGGTTCGAGTCCGGGCGTCTCCAAGAATTTTTTTCTTCCCTTTTTTTTTTCTTTTTGGCCTTTCACTGTACCATCTACTTTGATTATTAAAACACGTAGAATCGCAAATGTAATAAACACCCCTCTTTACTTTATTATTACACTATTTTCACTTGATCCATTACTTTTTGCGTGTAATCCCTATGGGAGATGACTTTTTCTCAAATCTGGATTCTACATTCCTGTCTTTTGCGAGCAATAACACCGTTATTTCTGCTTGGATTTTGTTGATTTTTGAATATGTTGTAGCTGAGACTATATGCTATCTTAATCATCCCTCATTTTTCAATAAGATGTCAGGATCACGCTCATGATCATCATCATCATCAATATCATCGTGATCATCATTCTCATAATGATGATAATCATCATCGACATCATCATGATCATCATTATTATCAATTTCGTTCACATCATGAATCTACATGACCTTGTCTTTTTAGCAGTATCTCGCTTATTTTTGCTCTATTTCGTCTCAAATTTTAGTTGACCAGCCCACCTATACTTGTTCCAAACAAGTATTATATGTCTAGTTATTTATTTATCAGGTGGGCTGTATCTAATACAGACCACCTTATATTTTTGTTAAAATCGCCTTTATTTATTATTTATTTATTTATCAGGTGGGCTGTATCTAATACAGACCACCTTATATTTTTGTTAAAATTGCCTTTATTTATTTATTTTTCTTAATTCTCGCCACTTTTTTGTTAGCAAGATAACTTGAAATTGTCTGACTCAAATCACTTGAAATTTGGCACACATATGTATAGGCATATAAACAAAACAAAGTAAGGTTTTCAACCCTGACCTTGATTGATGACGTCATCTAGGCGCCATTTTGTGAAATTTTCTGAAAATAAACTCATGATCATATCTTCATAACCAAAAGGTATTTCTCATTCATATTTATTACGATCAAGGTCAATATCAGTCCAGTCAATTTCAGGTCAAAAAACGCGCGCGTGCGCGTACGTCCGCGCGTCAGTGCGCGCGCAAAATTTTAAAATGCTCAAAATCGTCTCAAATTTATTTTGCATACGTTTCAGGTCATTTTAAGCATTTTATAAAAAATCGCGCGTACGAGCATGCGCGCGCGTTTTCGCGCGTAACACCATTACACAACGTAGAATCGCCATTTTTTTTATTTCATGATAATTTCCATATTTTTTTAAACAATTTGATACCATGTTCATCTCTTTATGACCATTAACATTAAGATGAGCATCCATTCAAGATAAATGTCCGTGCGCGCGAGCTCATTTAATACATAGCATATATGGGCAAAAACATGCCTATACAAAATCCATTATAGCTCTTTGGAATGCACCGAAATCCTCAATTTTTTTTCATATTTAGATAGAGTATGAGTTGGAGATGTGAAATTATGTCTCATTTGGCCATTAAATGTATCGTGACATCATCACAATGGCCTTGGAACTCAAAATACGAATTTGCATATTATGACGTCAGCATATTTATGTAAAATTGATTGTATCTCTGTAAATATTGATCAATTTTCTTCAAAATTTCGATATGTTGTAGCTAAGACAATTCTCTACAAGCGCAGTAATAACCATTTTTCATTTTGATGACGTCATCATAGTGAAAATTTTGATTAAAGGCCTCATGTCAAAAACTTCATAATTTGCGTGTTATGCCTATAGAAGGTGAATTTAGTTCACGTTATGAATCTACATGATATTGTCTTTTAAGAATTTGTAAGCAGTATGTCGCTTATTTTTGCTCTATTTTGTCTCAAATGTTAGTATGAGTCGGAAATATGATTTCATGTCTCATTTGGCCATTAAAGGTACTATGTCCCATTTGCAGGCCAAAAAATGAAAAAGTTAAATTCCAACTGCATTTGAAAGATAATACTAATTTAGAACTTCCCTAAAAAAGGTGGGGCTTGAAAATGTCTTCAAGTGGGAAAATAACGACTATTAGTTGTCAAATCGACTTTAGGGCTATAGAGCCCAAAAGTAATAGTCTTGATTTTCAGACAATTGTACCGAATGGTCATACGTTTTATGCTGCGCAAAGATTCAATCAGTTTAATCTTGGCCATCACAAGAAGTGGGTTATTGATGTATAGACAAATGCTCATGTACCCTTTACAACTCTTTTCATGTATGTTATTACCAAAGAAGAAAAAAAGCCAGTCAGTCAATCAATAGTGTCTGACAGTGAAGTCTAGCAAGTAAACGGGTTTCCTTGCATAATTTGAATATGAGGACACTGCTAACGTTTAAATCCCACAAATAGGACATACATGACATATTCATAATTCCTGCAAAGTTCTACAGCATTTGAGGTTGGCTGTAAAAGGGACATAGTACCTTTAAGTGTATCGTGACATCATCACAATGGCCTTGGAACTCAAAATACGAATTTGCATATTATGACGTCAGCATATTTATGTAAAATTGATTGTATCTCTGTAAATATTGATCAATTTTCTTCAAAATTTCGATATGTTGTAGCTAAGACAATTCTCTACAAGCGCAGTTATAAACATTTTTCATTTTGATGACGTCATCATAGTGAAAATTTTGATTAAAGGCCTCATGTCAAAAACTTCATAATTTGCGTGTTATGCCTATAGAAGGTGAATTTAGTTCACGTTATGAATCTACATGATAATGTTTTTTAAGAATTTGTAAGCAGTATGTCGCTCATTTTTACTCTATTTTGTCTCAAATTTTAGTTGACCAGCCCACCTATACTTGTTCCAAACAAGTATTATATGTCTAGTCAGGTGGGCTGTATCTAATACAGACCACCTTATATTTTTGTTAAAATTGCCTTTATTTATTTATTTATTATTTATTATTTATTTATTTTTCTTAATTATAGCCACTTTTTTGTTAGCAAGATAACTTGAAAATGGTTGAATGAAATACCTTGAAATTTGGCACACATATGTATAGGCATATGGAGAAAACACAGTAAGGTTTTCAACCTTGACCTTGACTGATGACGTCATCTAGGCGCCATTTTGTGAAATTTTCTGAAAAAAAACTCATGATCATATCTTCATAACCAAAAGGTATTTCTCATTCATATTTATTATGATCAAGGTCAATATCAGTCCAGTCAATTTCAGGTCAAAAAACGCGCGCGTGCGCGTACGTCCGCGCGTCAATGCGCGCGCAAAATTTTTAAATGCTCAAAATCGTCTCAAATTTATTTTGCATACGTTTCAGGTCATTTTAAGCATTTTATAAAAAATCGCGCGTACGAGCATGCGCGCGCGTTTTCGCGCGTAACACCATTAAAAAACATAGAATCGCCATTTCTTTTTCTTTCATGATATTTCTCATATTTTTTCAAGGAATTTTCTTAATTCTACCCACTTTTTTGTTAGCAAGATATCTTGAAAATGATTCAATCAAATGCTTTGATATTTGGCACACATATGTATAGGCATATGGACAAAACACAGTAAGGTTTTCAACCTTGACCTTGACTGATGACGTCATCTAGGCGCCATTTTGTGAAATTTTCTGAAAATCAACTCATGATCATAACTTCATAACCAAAAGTAATTTCTCATTCATATTTATTATGATCAAGGTCAATATCCGTCCGGTCAATTTCAGGTCAAAAAACGCGCGCGTGCGCGTACGTCCGCGCGTCAATGCGTGCGCAAAATCTTTAAATGCTCAAAATCGTCTCAAATTTATTTTGCATACGTTTTAGGTCATTTTAAGCATTTTATAAAAAATCGCGCGTACGAGCATGCGCGCGCGTTTTCGCGCGTAACACCATTAAAAAACATAGAATCGCCTTTTTTTTTTCTTTCATGATATTTCTCCTATTTTTTCAAGGAATTTGATTCCATGTTTATCTCTTTATGACCATTATTAACAAGATGAGCGTAAATTCAAGATAAGTGTCAGTGCGCGCGAGCTCTTTTAATACATAGCATATATGGGCAAAAACATGCCTATACAAAATCCGTTATAGCTCTTTGGAATGCACCGGAATCCTCAAGTTCATATTTAGATAGAGTATGAGTCGGAAATATGATTCCATGTCTCATTTGGCCATTAAGTGTATCGTGACATCATCACAATGGCCTTGGAACTCAAAATACGAATTTGCATATTATGACGTCAGCATATTTATGTAAAATTTATTGTATCTCTGTAAATATTGATCAATTTTCTTCAAAATTTCGATATGTTGTAGCTAAGACAATTCTCTACAAGCGCAGTAATAACCATTTTTCATTTTGATGACGTCATCATAGTGAAAATTTTGATTAAAGGCCTCATGTCAAAAACTTCATAATTTGCGTGTTATGCCTATAGAAGGTGAATTTAGTTCACGTTATGAATCTACATGATATTGTCTTTTAAGAATTTGTAAGCAGTATGTCGCTCATTTTTGCTCTATTTTGTCTCAAATGTTAGTTGACCAGCCCACCTATACTTGTTCCAAACAAGTATTATATGTCTAGTTTATTATTTATTTTTCTTAATTCTACCCACTTTTTTGTTACCAAGATATCTTGAAAATGGCTCAATCAAATGCCTTGAAATTTGGCACACATATGTATAGGCATATGGACAAGACACGGTAAGGTTTTCAACCTTGACCTTGACTGATGACGTCATCTAGGCGCCATTTTGTGAAATTTTCTGAAAATCATCTCATGATCATATCTTCACAACCAAAAGATATTTTTCATTCATATTTATTATGATTAAGGTCAATATCAGTCCGGTTAATTTCAGGTCAAAAAACGCGCGCGTGCGCGTACGTCCGCGCGTCAGTACGCGCGCAAAATTTTTAAATGCTCAAAATCGTCTCAAATTTATTTTGCATACGTTTCAGGTCATATTAAGCATTTTATAAAAAATCGCGCGTACGAGCATGCGCGCGCGTTTTCGCGCGTAACACCATTACAAAACATAGAATCGCCATTTTTTTTTCTTTCATGATATTTCTCATATTTTTTCAAGGAATTTGATACCATGTTTATCTCTTTATGACCATTATTAACAAGATGAGCGTAAATTCAAGATAAATGTCAGTGCGCGCGAGCTCTTGTAATACATAACATACATGGGCAAAAAAATGCCTATACCCAATCCATTATAGCTCTTTGGGATGCACCTGGACCCCAATTCTGTTTTAATATTTGAAAAGAGTATGAGTCAGAAATATGATTTCATGTCTCATTTGGCCATTAAGTGTATCGTGACATCATCTTAATGGCCTTGGAACTCAAAATACGAATTTGCATATTATGACGTCAGCATATTTATGGAAAATTGATTGTATCTCTGTATATATTAATTGATTTTCTTCAAAATTTCAATATGTTGTAGCTAAGATAATTCTCTACAAGTTCAATATTAACTTTTTTTCATTTTGATGACGTCAATAGAGTCATAATTTTGATTAAAGGCCTCATGTCAGAAATTTCATAATTTGTGTGTTATGACTATATAAGGTGAATTTCGTTCACGTAATGAATTTACATGATAGTGTTTTTTAAGAATTTTCAAGCAGTATCTCGCTTCATTTTGCTCTATTTTGTTTTCAAATTTAAGTTGACCAGCCCACCTATACTTGTTCCAAACAAGTATTATGTCTAGTTTATTTTTCTTATTTTGACCCACTTTTTTGTTAGCAAAATTACTTTGAAATGGTTCAATCAAATGCTTTGATATTTGGCATACATATGTATAGGCATATGGACAAGACACAGTAATGTTTTCAACTTTGACCTTGACTGATGACGTCATCTAGGCGCCATTTTGTGAAATTAAACTCATGATCATATCTTCATAACCAAAAGGTATTTCTCATTCATATTTATTATGATCAAGGTCAATATCAGTCCAGTCAATTTCAGGTCAAAAAACGCGCGCGTGCGCGTACGTCCGCGCGTCAATGCGCGCGCAAAATCTTTAAATGCTCAAAATCGTCTCAAATTTATTTTGCATACGTTTCAGGTCATTTTAAGCATTTTATAAAAAATCGCGCGTACGAGCATGCGCGCGCGTTTTCGCGCGTAACACCATTAAAAAACATAGAATCGCCTTTTTTTTTTCTTTCATGATATTTCTCCTATTTTTTCAAGGAATTTGATTCCATGTTTATCTCTTTATGACCATTATTAACAAGATGAGCGTAAATTCAAGATAAATGTCAGTGCGCGCGAGGTCTTTTAATACATAGCATATATGGGCAAAAACATGCCTATACAAAATCCGTTATAGCTCTTTGGAATGCACCGGGATCCTCAATTTTTTTTCATATTAAGATAGAGTATGAGTCGGAAATATGATTCCATGTCTAGTTTGGCCATTAAGTGTATCGTGACATCATCACAATGGCCTTGGAACTCAAAATACGAATTTGCATATTATGACGTCAGCATATTTATGTAAAATTTATTGTATCTCTGTAAATATTGATCAATTTTCTTCAAAATTTCGATATGTTGTAGCTAAGACAATTCTCTACAAGCGCAGTGATAATCATTTTTCATTTTGATGACGTCATCATAGTGAAAATTTTGATTAAAGGCCTCATGTCAAAAACTTCATAATTTGCGTGTTATGCCTATAGAAGGTGAATTTAGTTCACGTTATGAATCTACATGATATTGTCTTTTAAGAATTTGTAAGCAGTATGTCGCTTATTTTTGCTCTATTTTGTCTCAAATGTTAGTTGACCAGCCCACCTATACTTGTTCCAAACAAGTATTATATGTCTAGTTATTTATCAGGTGGGCTGTATATAATACAGAACACCTTATGTTTTCGTTAGAAAATTTTTCTTAATTCTCGCCACTTTTTTGTTAGCAGGATAACTTGAAAATGGCTCAATCAATTGCCTTGAAATTTGGCACACATATTTATTGGCATGAGGAAAGAGCACAGTAAGGTTTTCAACCTTGACCTTGACTGATAACGCTATCTAGGCGCCATTTTGTGAAAATCAACATATGATCATATCTTCATAACGGAAAGTTTTTTCTCATTCATATTTATCATGATCAAGGTCAATATCAGTCCGGTCAATTTCAGGTCCAAAAACGCGCGCGTACGCCATTATTAGCAATGGCATTTTATAAAGAGTCGCGCGCACGCGCATGCGCGCGCGTTTTCGTTTGTCACGGCCGAACGCAAAATAATTCCTCCCGGGTATTTTTTGACACAGTATTCCTCATAGTTTTCCGAACAATTTGATACCATGTTTATCTCCTTACGACCATTATTAAGGGAATGAGCGTCCGTTCAAGATAAATGTCCGTGTGCGCGAACTCTTGTAATACATAGCATATATGGGCAACAACATGCCTATATAAAACCCTTATGGCTCTTTGGAATGCACGGGAACCCTCAATGTTTGTTCATATTCGGATAGAGTATGAGTGGGAGATGTGATTTCATGTCTCATTTGGCCATTAAATATATCGTGTCACCATCATATTGACCTTGGAACTCAAAATACGAATTTGCATATTATGACGTCAGCATATTTATGGAAAAATTGATTGTATCTCTGTAAATATTAATTGAATCTCTTCCTAATGTTGATATCTTGTAGTTGAGGCGATTGTCTACATGATCACTGCACATTAGTTTTCATTTTGATGACGTCATCATAGTGAAAATTGCGATTAAAGCTAACTGGACAGATTTTCTTAATTTGCGTGTTAAGCCTATGGGAGGTGCCAATTTCGTTCAAATCATGGATCTACATGACATCAATCTTTGAGCCCTATCTAGCTCATTTGTGCTCTATGTTCTCCCAAATTTTGGTATGTTATAGCTGAGACTACGGGCTATAAAAGTTGTGCCTTTTGTTTTTTAATCAGATGGTGGGATCATGTCAAAATTTTCAATTGAAAGTTGAAATTGCAAATTTCTGTAGAACTTTGCGTAGTTAGTAATACGTGGATGACGTCACGGTTTCTCTTTATCAGGTGGGCTGTATATAATACAGAACACCTTATGTTTTCGTTAGAAAAATTTTCTTAATTCTCGCCACTTTTTTGTTAGCAGGATAACTTGAAAATGGCTCAATCAATTGCCTTGAAATTTGGCACACATATTTATTGGCATGAGGAAAGAGCACAGTAAGGTTTTCAACCTTGACCTTGACTGATAACGCTATCTAGGCGCCATTTTGTGAAAATCAACATATGATCATATCTTCATAACGGAAAGTTTTTTCTCATTCATATTTATCATGATCAAGGTCAATATCAGTCCGGTCAATTTCAGGTCCAAAAACGCGCGCGTACGCCATTATTAGCAATGGCATTTTATAAAGAGTCGCGCGCACGCGCATGCGCGCGCGTTTTCGTTTGTCACGGCCGAACGCAAAATAATTCCTCCCGGGTATTTTTTGACACAGTATTCCTCATAGTTTTCCGAACAATTTGATACCATGTTTATCTCCTTACGACCATTATTAAGGGAATGAGCGTCCGTTCAAGATAAATGTCCGTGTGCGCGAACTCTTGTAATACATAGCATATATGGGCAACAACATGCCTATATAAAACCCTTATGGCTCTTTGGAATGCACGGGAACCCTCAATGTTTGTTCATATTCGGATAGAGTATGAGTGGGAGATGTGATTTCATGTCTCATTTGCCCATTAAATATATCGTGTCACCATCATATTGACCTTGGAACTCAAAATACGAATTTGCATATTATGACGTCAGCATATTTATGGAAAAGTTGATTGTATCTCTGTAAATATTAATTGAATCTCTTCCTAATGTTGATATCTTGTAGTTGAGGCGATTGTCTACATGATCACTGCACATTAGTTTTCATTTTGATGACGTCATCATAGTGAAAATTGCGATTAAAGCTAACTGGACAGATTTTCTTAATTTGCGTGTTAAGCCTATGGGAGGTGCCAATTTCGTTCAAATCATGGATCTACATGACATCAATCTTTGAGCCCTATCTAGCTCATTTGTGCTCTATGTTCTCCCAAATTTTGGTATGTTATAGCTGAGACTACGGGCTATAAAAGTTGTGCCTTTTGTTTTTTAATCAGATGGTGGGATCATGTCAAAATTTTCAATTGAAAGTTGAAATTGCAAATTTCTGTAGAACTTTGCGTAGTTAGTAATACGTGGATGACGTCACGGTTTCTCTTTATCAGGTGGGCTGTATATAATACAGAACACCTTATGTTTTCGTTAGAAAAATTTTCTTAATTCTCGCCACTTTTTTGTTAGCAGGATAACTTGAAAATGGCTCAATCAATTGCCTTGAAATTTGGCACACATATTTATTGGCATGAGGAAAGAGCACAGTAAGGTTTTCAACCTTGACCTTGACTGATAACGCTATCTAGGCGCCATTTTGTGAAAATCAACATATGATCATATCTTCATAACGGAAAGTTTTTTCTCATTCATATTTATCATGATCAAGGTCAATATCAGTCCGGTCAATTTCAGGTCCAAAAACGCGCGCGTACGCCATTATTAGCAATGGCATTTTATAAAGAGTCGCGCGCACGCGCATGCGCGCGCGTTTTCGTTTGTCACGGCCGAACGCAAAATAATTCCTCCCGGGTATTTTTTGACACAGTATTCCTCATAGTTTTCCGAACAATTTGATACCATGTTTATCTCCTTACGACCATTATTAAGGGAATGAGCGTCCGTTCAAGATAAATGTCCGTGTGCGCGAACTCTTGTAATACATAGCATATATGGGCAACAACATGCCTATATAAAACCCTTATGGCTCTTTGGAATGCACGGGAACCCTCAATGTTTGTTCATATTCGGATAGAGTATGAGTGGGAGATGTGATTTCATGTCTCATTTGCCCATTAAATATATCGTGTCACCATCATATTGACCTTGGAACTCAAAATACGAATTTGCATATTATGACGTCAGCATATTTATGGAAAAATTGATTGTATCTCTGTAAATATTAATTGAATCTCTTCCTAATGTTGATATCTTGTAGTTGAGGCGATTGTCTACATGATCACTGCACATTAGTTTTCATTTTGATGACGTCATCATAGTGAAAATTGCGATTAAAGCTAACTGGACAGATTTTCTTAATTTGCGTGTTAAGCCTATGGGAGGTGCCAATTTCGTTCAAATCATGGATCTACATGACATCAATCTTTGAGCCCTATCTAGCTCATTTGTGCTCTATGTTCTCCCAAATTTTGGTATGTTATAGCTGAGACTACGGGCTATAAAAGTTGTGCCTTTTGTTTTTTAATCAGATGGTGGGATCATGTCAAAATTTTCAATTGAAAGTTGAAATTGCAAATTTCTGTAGAACTTTGCGTAGTTAGTAATACGTGGATGACGTCACGGTTTCTCTTTATCAGGTGGGCTGTATATAATACAGAACACCTTATGTTTTCGTTAGAAAAATTTTCTTAATTCTCGCCACTTTTTTGTTAGCAGGATAACTTGAAAATGGCTCAATCAATTGCCTTGAAATTTGGCACACATATTTATTGGCATGAGGAAAGAGCACAGTAAGGTTTTCAACCTTGACCTTGACTGATGACGCTATCTAGGCGCCATTTTGTGAAAATCAACATATGATCATATCTTCATAACGGAAAGTTTTTTCTCATTCATATTTACCAGGATCAAGGTCAATATCGGTCCAGTCAATTTCAGGTCAAAAAACGCGCGCGTACGCCATTATTAACAATAGCATTTCATAAAGAAAATAAAGAAACGCGCACACGCAAATGCGCGCGCGTTTTCGTTTGTCACGGCCGAACGCAAAATAATTCCTCCTAGATTTTTTTTGACACAGTATTCCTCATGTTTTTCCGAACAATTTGATACCATGTTTATCTCTTTATGACCATTAATAAGGGAATGAGCGTCCGTTCAAGATAAATGTCCGTGCGCGCGAGCTCTTGTAATACATAGCATATATGGGCAACAACATGCCTATCCAAAACCCTTATGGCTCTTTGGGATGGACGGGAACCCTCAATTTTGTTTCATATTCGGATAGAGTATGAGTCGGAGATGTGATTTCATGTCTCATTTGGCCATTAAGTATATCGTGTCATCATCGTATTGACCTTGGAACTCAAAATACGAATTTGCATATTATGACGTCAGTATATTTATGGAAAATTGATTGTATCTCTGTAAATATTGATTGATTCTCCTCTTAATGGTGGTACCTTGTGGTTGAGGCAATTGCCTACAAGTTCACTACACATTATTTTTCATTTTGATGACGTCGTCATAGTGAAAATTGCGATTAAAGGTAACTTGACAGATTTTCTTCATTTGCGTGTTAAGCCTATGGGAGGTGCCAATTTAGTTCAAATCATGGATCTACATGACATTAATCTTTGAGCACTATCTAGCTTATTTGGGCTCTATGTTCTCCCAAATTTGGGTATGTGATAGCTGAGACTATGGGCTATAAAAGTTGTGTCTTTTGTTTTTTAATCAGATGTTGGGATCACGTCAAAATTTTCAATTGAAAGTTGAAATTGCAAATTTCTGTAGAACTTTGCGTAGTTAGTAATACGTTATTACCTATGGGTGACGTCACGATTTCTCTTTATCAGGTGGGCTGTATTATAATACAGATCACCTTATGTTTTCGTAAGAGCTTTTCTTGTTAGCACGATAACTTGAAAATGGCTCAATCAAATGCCTTGAAATTTGGCACACATATGTATAGCCATATGGAAAGAGCACAATAAGGTTTTCAACCTTGACCTTGACTGATGACGTAATCTAGGCGCCATTTTGTGAAAATCAACTCATGATCATATCTTCGTAACGGAAAGACATTTCTCATCCATATTTACCAGGATCAAGGTCAATATCGGTCCAGTCAATTTCAGGTCAAAAAACGCGCGCGTACGCCATTATTAACAATAGCATTTCATAAAGAAAATAAAGAAACGCGCACACGCAAATGCGCGCGCGTTTTCGTTTGTCACGGCCGAACGCAAAATAATTCCTCCTAGATTTTTTTTGACACAGTATTCCTCATGTTTTTCCGAACAATTTGATACCATGTTTATCTCTTTATGACCATTAATAAGGGAATGAGCGTCCGTTCAAGATAAATGTCCGTGCGCGCGAGCTCTTGTAATACATAGCATATATGGGCAACAACATGCCTATCCAAAACCCTTATGGCTCTTTGGGATGGACGGGAACCCTCAATTTTGTTTCATATTCGGATAGAGTATGAGTCGGAGATGTGATTTCATGTCTCATTTGGCCATTAAGTATATCGTGTCATCATCGTATTGACCTTGGAACTCAAAATACGAATTTGCATATTATGACGTCAGTATATTTATGGAAAATTGATTGTATCTCTGTAAATATTGATTGATTCTCCTCTTAATGGTGGTACCTTGTGGTTGAGGCAATTGCCTACAAGTTCACTACACATTATTTTTCATTTTGATGACGTCGTCATAGTGAAAATTGCGATTAAAGGTAACTTGACAGATTTTCTTCATTTGCGTGTTAAGCCTATGGGAGGTGCCAATTTAGTTCAAATCATGGATCTACATGACATTAATCTTTGAGCACTATCTAGCTTATTTGGGCTCTATGTTCTCCCAAATTTGGGTATGTGATAGCTGAGACTATGGGCTATAAAAGTTGTGTCTTTTGTTTTTTAATCAGATGTTGGGATCACGTCAAAATTTTCAATTGAAAGTTGAAATTGCAAATTTCTGTAGAACTTTGCGTAGTTAGTAATACGTTATTACCTATGGGTGACGTCACGATTTCTCTTTATCAGGTGGGCTGTATTATAATACAGATCACCTTATGTTTTCGTAAGAGCTTTTCTTGTTAGCACGATAACTTGAAAATGGCTCAATCAAATGCCTTGAAATTTGGCACACATATGTATAGCCATATGGAAAGAGCACAATAAGGTTTTCAACCTTGACCTTGACTGATGACGTAATCTAGGCGCCATTTTGTGAAAATCAACTCATGATCATATCTTCGTAACGGAAAGACATTTCTCATCCATATTTACCAGGATCAAGGTCAATATCGGTCCAGTCAATTTCAGGTCAAAAAACGCGCGCGTACGCCATTATTAACAATAGCATTTCATAAAGAAAATAAAGAAACGCGCACACGCAAATGCGCGCGCGTTTTCGTTTGTCACGGCCGAACGCAAAATAATTCCTCCTAGATTTTTTTTGACACAGTATTCCTCATGTTTTTCCGAACAATTTGATACCATGTTTATCTCTTTATGACCATTAATAAGGGAATGAGCGTCCGTTCAAGATAAATGTCCGTGCGCGCGAGCTCTTGTAATACATAGCATATATGGGCAACAACATGCCTATCCAAAACCCTTATGGCTCTTTGGGATGGACGGGAACCCTCAATTTTGTTTCATATTCGGATAGAGTATGAGTCGGAGATGTGATTTCATGTCTCATTTGGCCATTAAGTATATCGTGTCATCATCGTATTGACCTTGGAACTCAAAATACGAATTTGCATATTATGACGTCAGTATATTTATGGAAAATTGATTGTATCTCTGTAAATATTGATTGATTCTCCTCTTAATGGTGGTACCTTGTGGTTGAGGCAATTGCCTACAAGTTCACTACACATTATTTTTCATTTTGATGACGTCGTCATAGTGAAAATTGCGATTAAAGGTAACTTGACAGATTTTCTTCATTTGCGTGTTAAGCCTATGGGAGGTGCCAATTTAGTTCAAATCATGGATCTACATGACATTAATCTTTGAGCACTATCTAGCTTATTTGGGCTCTATGTTCTCCCAAATTTGGGTATGTGATAGCTGAGACTATGGGCTATAAAAGTTGTGTCTTTTGTTTTTTAATCAGATGTTGGGATCACGTCAAAATTTTCAATTGAAAGTTGAAATTGCAAATTTCTGTAGAACTTTGCGTAGTTAGTAATACGTTATTACCTATGGGTGACGTCACGATTTCTCTTTATCAGGTGGGCTGTATAATAATACAGATCACCTTATGTTTTCGTAAGAGCTTTTCTTGTTAGCACGATAACTTGAAAATGGCTCAATCAAATGCCTTGAAATTTGGCACACATATGTATAGCCATATGGAAAGAGCACAATAAGGTTTCCAACCTTGACCTTGACTGATGACGTAATCTAGGCGCCATTTTGTGAAAATCAACTCATGATCATATCTTCGTAACGGAAAGACATTTCTCATCCATATTTACCAGGATCAAGGTCAATATCGGTCCAGTCAATTTCAGGTCAAAAAACGCGCGCGTACGCCATTATTAACAATAGCATTTCATAAAGAAAATAAAGAAACGCGCACACGCAAATGCGCGCGCGTTTTCGTTTGTCACGGCCGAACGCAAAATAATTCCTCCTAGATTTTTTTTGACACAGTATTCCTCATGTTTTTCCGAACAATTTGATACCATGTTTATCTCTTTATGACCATTAATAAGGGAATGAGCGTCCGTTCAAGATAAATGTCCGTGCGCGCGAGCTCTTGTAATACATAGCATATATGGGCAACAACATGCCTATCCAAAACCCTTATGGCTCTTTGGGATGGACGGGAACCCTCAATTTTGTTTCATATTCGGATAGAGTATGAGTCGGAGATGTGATTTCATGTCTCATTTGGCCATTAAGTATATCGTGTCATCATCGTATTGACCTTGGAACTCAAAATACGAATTTGCATATTATGACGTCAGTATATTTATGGAAAATTGATTGTATCTCTGTAAATATTGATTGATTCTCCTCTTAATGGTGGTACCTTGTGGTTGAGGCAATTGCCTACAAGTTCACTACACATTATTTTTCATTTTGATGACGTCGTCATAGTGAAAATTGCGATTAAAGGTAACTTGACAGATTTTCTTCATTTGCGTGTTAAGCCTATGGGAGGTGCCAATTTAGTTCAAATCATGGATCTACATGACATTAATCTTTGAGCACTATCTAGCTTATTTGGGCTCTATGTTCTCCCAAATTTGGGTATGTGATAGCTGAGACTATGGGCTATAAAAGTTGTGTCTTTTGTTTTTTAATCAGATGTTGGGATCACGTCAAAATTTTCAATTGAAAGTTGAAATTGCAAATTTCTGTAGAACTTTGCGTAGTTAGTAATACGTTATTACCTATGGGTGACGTCACGATTTCTCTTTATCAGGTGGGCTGTATTATAATACAGATCACCTTATGTTTTCGTAAGAGCTTTTCTTGTTAGCACGATAACTTGAAAATGGCTCAATCAAATGCCTTGAAATTTGGCACACATATGTATAGCCATATGGAAAGAGCACAATAAGGTTTTCAACCTTGACCTTGACTGATGACGTAATCTAGGCGCCATTTTGTGAAAATCAACTCATGATCATATCTTCGTAACGGAAAGACATTTCTCATCCATATTTACCAGGATCAAGGTCAATATCGGTCCAGTCAATTTCAGGTCAAAAAACGCGCGCGTACGCCATTATTAACAATAGCATTTCATAAAGAAAATAAAGAAACGCGCACACGCAAATGCGCGCGCGTTTTCGTTTGTCACGGCCGAACGCAAAATAATTCCTCCTAGATTTTTTTTGACACAGTATTCCTCATGTTTTTCCGAACAATTTGATACCATGTTTATCTCTTTATGACCATTAATAAGGGAATGAGCGTCCGTTCAAGATAAATGTCCGTGCGCGCGAGCTCTTGTAATACATAGCATATATGGGCAACAACATGCCTATCCAAAACCCTTATGGCTCTTTGGGATGGACGGGAACCCTCAATTTTGTTTCATATTCGGATAGAGTATGAGTCGGAGATGTGATTTCATGTCTCATTTGGCCATTAAGTATATCGTGTCATCATCGTATTGACCTTGGAACTCAAAATACGAATTTGCATATTATGACGTCAGTATATTTATGGAAAATTGATTGTATCTCTGTAAATATTGATTGATTCTCCTCTTAATGGTGGTACCTTGTGGTTGAGGCAATTGCCTACAAGTTCACTACACATTATTTTTCATTTTGATGACGTCGTCATAGTGAAAATTGCGATTAAAGGTAACTTGACAGATTTTCTTCATTTGCGTGTTAAGCCTATGGGAGGTGCCAATTTAGTTCAAATCATGGATCTACATGACATTAATCTTTGAGCACTATCTAGCTTATTTGGGCTCTATGTTCTCCCAAATTTGGGTATGTGATAGCTGAGACTATGGGCTATAAAAGTTGTGTCTTTTGTTTTTTAATCAGATGTTGGGATCACGTCAAAATTTTCAATTGAAAGTTGAAATTGCAAATTTCTGTAGAACTTTGCGTAGTTAGTAATACGTTATTACCTATGGGTGACGTCACGATTTCTCTTTATCAGGTGGGCTGTATAATAATACAGATCACCTTATGTTTTCGTAAGAGCTTTTCTTGTTAGCACGATAACTTGAAAATGGCTCAATCAAATGCCTTGAAATTTGGCACACATATGTATAGCCATATGGAAAGAGCACAATAAGGTTTCCAACCTTGACCTTGACTGATGACGTAATCTAGGCGCCATTTTGTGAAAATCAACTCATGATCATATCTTCGTAACGGAAAGACATTTCTCATCCATATTTACCAGGATCAAGGTCAATATCGGTCCAGTCAATTTCAGGTCAAAAAACGCGCGCGTACGCCATTATTAACAATAGCATTTCATAAAGAAAATAAAGAAACGCGCACACGCAAATGCGCGCGCGTTTTCGTTTGTCACGGCCGAACGCAAAATAATTCCTCCTAGATTTTTTTTGACACAGTATTCCTCATGTTTTTCCGAACAATTTGATACCATGTTTATCTCTTTATGACCATTAATAAGGGAATGAGCGTCCGTTCAAGATAAATGTCCGTGCGCGCGAGCTCTTGTAATACATAGCATATATGGGCAACAACATGCCTATCCAAAACCCTTATGGCTCTTTGGGATGGACGGGAACCCTCAATTTTGTTTCATATTCGGATAGAGTATGAGTCGGAGATGTGATTTCATGTCTCATTTGGCCATTAAGTATATCGTGTCATCATCGTATTGACCTTGGAACTCAAAATACGAATTTGCATATTATGACGTCAGTATATTTATGGAAAATTGATTGTATCTCTGTAAATATTGATTGATTCTCCTCTTAATGGTGGTACCTTGTGGTTGAGGCAATTGCCTACAAGTTCACTACACATTATTTTTCATTTTGATGACGTCGTCATAGTGAAAATTGCGATTAAAGGTAACTTGACAGATTTTCTTCATTTGCGTGTTAAGCCTATGGGAGGTGCCAATTTAGTTCAAATCATGGATCTACATGACATTAATCTTTGAGCACTATCTAGCTTATTTGGGCTCTATGTTCTCCCAAATTTGGGTATGTGATAGCTGAGACTATGGGCTATAAAAGTTGTGTCTTTTGTTTTTTAATCAGATGTTGGGATCACGTCAAAATTTTCAATTGAAAGTTGAAATTGCAAATTTCTGTAGAACTTTGCGTAGTTAGTAATACGTTATTACCTATGGGTGACGTCACGATTTCTCTTTATCAGGTGGGCTGTATAATAATACAGATCACCTTATGTTTTCGTAAGAGCTTTTCTTGTTAGCACGATAACTTGAAAATGGCTCAATCAAATGCCTTGAAATTTGGCACACATATGTATAGCCATATGGAAAGAGCACAATAAGGTTTCCAACCTTGACCTTGACTGATGACGTAATCTAGGCGCCATTTTGTGAAAATCAACTCATGATCATATCTTCGTAACGGAAAGACATTTCTCATCCATATTTACCAGGATCAAGGTCAATATCGGTCCAGTCAATTTCAGGTCAAAAAACGCGCGCGTACGCCATTATTAACAATAGCATTTCATAAAGAAAATAAAGAAACGCGCACACGCAAATGCGCGCGCGTTTTCGTTTGTCACGGCCGAACGCAAAATAATTCCTCCTAGATTTTTTTTGACACAGTATTCCTCATGTTTTTCCGAACAATTTGATACCATGTTTATCTCTTTATGACCATTAATAAGGGAATGAGCGTCCGTTCAAGATAAATGTCCGTGCGCGCGAGCTCTTGTAATACATAGCATATATGGGCAACAACATGCCTATCCAAAACCCTTATGGCTCTTTGGGATGGACGGGAACCCTCAATTTTGTTTCATATTCGGATAGAGTATGAGTCGGAGATGTGATTTCATGTCTCATTTGGCCATTAAGTATATCGTGTCATCATCGTATTGACCTTGGAACTCAAAATACGAATTTGCATATTATGACGTCAGTATATTTATGGAAAATTGATTGTATCTCTGTAAATATTGATTGATTCTCCTCTTAATGGTGGTACCTTGTGGTTGAGGCAATTGCCTACAAGTTCACTACACATTATTTTTCATTTTGATGACGTCGTCATAGTGAAAATTGCGATTAAAGGTAACTTGACAGATTTTCTTCATTTGCGTGTTAAGCCTATGGGAGGTGCCAATTTAGTTCAAATCATGGATCTACATGACATTAATCTTTGAGCACTATCTAGCTTATTTGGGCTCTATGTTCTCCCAAATTTGGGTATGTGATAGCTGAGACTATGGGCTATAAAAGTTGTGTCTTTTGTTTTTTAATCAGATGTTGGGATCACGTCAAAATTTTCAATTGAAAGTTGAAATTGCAAATTTCTGTAGAACTTTGCGTAGTTAGTAATACGTTATTACCTATGGGTGACGTCACGATTTCTCTTTATCAGGTGGGCTGTATTATAATACAGATCACCTTATGTTTTCGTAAGAGCTTTTCTTGTTAGCACGATAACTTGAAAATGGCTCAATCAAATGCCTTGAAATTTGGCACACATATGTATAGCCATATGGAAAGAGCACAATAAGGTTTTCAACCTTGACCTTGACTGATGACGTAATCTAGGCGCCATTTTGTGAAAATCAACTCATGATCATATCTTCGTAACGGAAAGACATTTCTCATCCATATTTACCAGGATCAAGGTCAATATCGGTCCAGTCAATTTCAGGTCAAAAAACGCGCGCGTACGCCATTATTAACAATAGCATTTCATAAAGAAAATAAAGAAACGCGCACACGCAAATGCGCGCGCGTTTTCGTTTGTCACGGCCGAACGCAAAATAATTCCTCCTAGATTTTTTTTGACACAGTATTCCTCATGTTTTTCCGAACAATTTGATACCATGTTTATCTCTTTATGACCATTAATAAGGGAATGAGCGTCCGTTCAAGATAAATGTCCGTGCGCGCGAGCTCTTGTAATACATAGCATATATGGGCAACAACATGCCTATCCAAAACCCTTATGGCTCTTTGGGATGGACGGGAACCCTCAATTTTGTTTCATATTCGGATAGAGTATGAGTCGGAGATGTGATTTCATGTCTCATTTGGCCATTAAGTATATCGTGTCATCATCGTATTGACCTTGGAACTCAAAATACGAATTTGCATATTATGACGTCAGTATATTTATGGAAAATTGATTGTATCTCTGTAAATATTGATTGATTCTCCTCTTAATGGTGGTACCTTGTGGTTGAGGCAATTGCCTACAAGTTCACTACACATTATTTTTCATTTTGATGACGTCGTCATAGTGAAAATTGCGATTAAAGGTAACTTGACAGATTTTCTTCATTTGCGTGTTAAGCCTATGGGAGGTGCCAATTTAGTTCAAATCATGGATCTACATGACATTAATCTTTGAGCACTATCTAGCTTATTTGGGCTCTATGTTCTCCCAAATTTGGGTATGTGATAGCTGAGACTATGGGCTATAAAAGTTGTGTCTTTTGTTTTTTAATCAGATGTTGGGATCACGTCAAAATTTTCAATTGAAAGTTGAAATTGCAAATTTCTGTAGAACTTTGCGTAGTTAGTAATACGTTATTACCTATGGGTGACGTCACGATTTCTCTTTATCAGGTGGGCTGTATAATAATACAGATCACCTTATGTTTTCGTAAGAGCTTTTCTTGTTAGCACGATAACTTGAAAATGGCTCAATCAAATGCCTTGAAATTTGGCACACATATGTATAGCCATATGGAAAGAGCACAATAAGGTTTCCAACCTTGACCTTGACTGATGACGTAATCTAGGCGCCATTTTGTGAAAATCAACTCATGATCATATCTTCGTAACGGAAAGACATTTCTCATCCATATTTACCAGGATCAAGGTCAATATCGGTCCAGTCAATTTCAGGTCAAAAAACGCGCGCGTACGCCATTATTAACAATAGCATTTCATAAAGAAAATAAAGAAACGCGCACACGCAAATGCGCGCGCGTTTTCGTTTGTCACGGCCGAACGCAAAATAATTCCTCCTAGATTTTTTTTGACACAGTATTCCTCATGTTTTTCCGAACAATTTGATACCATGTTTATCTCTTTATGACCATTAATAAGGGAATGAGCGTCCGTTCAAGATAAATGTCCGTGCGCGCGAGCTCTTGTAATACATAGCATATATGGGCAACAACATGCCTATCCAAAACCCTTATGGCTCTTTGGGATGGACGGGAACCCTCAATTTTGTTTCATATTCGGATAGAGTATGAGTCGGAGATGTGATTTCATGTCTCATTTGGCCATTAAGTATATCGTGTCATCATCGTATTGACCTTGGAACTCAAAATACGAATTTGCATATTATGACGTCAGTATATTTATGGAAAATTGATTGTATCTCTGTAAATATTGATTGATTCTCCTCTTAATGGTGGTACCTTGTGGTTGAGGCAATTGCCTACAAGTTCACTACACATTATTTTTCATTTTGATGACGTCGTCATAGTGAAAATTGCGATTAAAGGTAACTTGACAGATTTTCTTCATTTGCGTGTTAAGCCTATGGGAGGTGCCAATTTAGTTCAAATCATGGATCTACATGACATTAATCTTTGAGCACTATCTAGCTTATTTGGGCTCTATGTTCTCCCAAATTTGGGTATGTGATAGCTGAGACTATGGGCTATAAAAGTTGTGTCTTTTGTTTTTTAATCAGATGTTGGGATCACGTCAAAATTTTCAATTGAAAGTTGAAATTGCAAATTTCTGTAGAACTTTGCGTAGTTAGTAATACGTTATTACCTATGGGTGACGTCACGATTTCTCTTTATCAGGTGGGCTGTATAATAATACAGATCACCTTATGTTTTCGTAAGAGCTTTTCTTGTTAGCACGATAACTTGAAAATGGCTCAATCAAATGCCTTGAAATTTGGCACACATATGTATAGCCATATGGAAAGAGCACAATAAGGTTTCCAACCTTGACCTTGACTGATGACGTAATCTAGGCGCCATTTTGTGAAAATCAACTCATGATCATATCTTCGTAACGGAAAGACATTTCTCATCCATATTTACCAGGATCAAGGTCAATATCGGTCCAGTCAATTTCAGGTCAAAAAACGCGCGCGTACGCCATTATTAACAATAGCATTTCATAAAGAAAATAAAGAAACGCGCACACGCAAATGCGCGCGCGTTTTCGTTTGTCACGGCCGAACGCAAAATAATTCCTCCTAGATTTTTTTTGACACAGTATTCCTCATGTTTTTCCGAACAATTTGATACCATGTTTATCTCTTTATGACCATTAATAAGGGAATGAGCGTCCGTTCAAGATAAATGTCCGTGCGCGCGAGCTCTTGTAATACATAGCATATATGGGCAACAACATGCCTATCCAAAACCCTTATGGCTCTTTGGGATGGACGGGAACCCTCAATTTTGTTTCATATTCGGATAGAGTATGAGTCGGAGATGTGATTTCATGTCTCATTTGGCCATTAAGTATATCGTGTCATCATCGTATTGACCTTGGAACTCAAAATACGAATTTGCATATTATGACGTCAGTATATTTATGGAAAATTGATTGTATCTCTGTAAATATTGATTGATTCTCCTCTTAATGGTGGTACCTTGTGGTTGAGGCAATTGCCTACAAGTTCACTACACATTATTTTTCATTTTGATGACGTCGTCATAGTGAAAATTGCGATTAAAGGTAACTTGACAGATTTTCTTCATTTGCGTGTTAAGCCTATGGGAGGTGCCAATTTAGTTCAAATCATGGATCTACATGACATTAATCTTTGAGCACTATCTAGCTTATTTGGGCTCTATGTTCTCCCAAATTTGGGTATGTGATAGCTGAGACTATGGGCTATAAAAGTTGTGTCTTTTGTTTTTTAATCAGATGTTGGGATCACGTCAAAATTTTCAATTGAAAGTTGAAATTGCAAATTTCTGTAGAACTTTGCGTAGTTAGTAATACGTTATTACCTATGGGTGACGTCACGATTTCTCTTTATCAGGTGGGCTGTATTATAATACAGATCACCTTATGTTTTCGTAAGAGCTTTTCTTGTTAGCACGATAACTTGAAAATGGCTCAATCAAATGCCTTGAAATTTGGCACACATATGTATAGCCATATGGAAAGAGCACAATAAGGTTTTCAACCTTGACCTTGACTGATGACGTAATCTAGGCGCCATTTTGTGAAAATCAACTCATGATCATATCTTCGTAACGGAAAGACATTTCTCATCCATATTTACCAGGATCAAGGTCAATATCGGTCCAGTCAATTTCAGGTCAAAAAACGCGCGCGTACGCCATTATTAACAATAGCATTTCATAAAGAAAATAAAGAAACGCGCACACGCAAATGCGCGCGCGTTTTCGTTTGTCACGGCCGAACGCAAAATAATTCCTCCTAGATTTTTTTTGACACAGTATTCCTCATGTTTTTCCGAACAATTTGATACCATGTTTATCTCTTTATGACCATTAATAAGGGAATGAGCGTCCGTTCAAGATAAATGTCCGTGCGCGCGAGCTCTTGTAATACATAGCATATATGGGCAACAACATGCCTATCCAAAACCCTTATGGCTCTTTGGGATGGACGGGAACCCTCAATTTTGTTTCATATTCGGATAGAGTATGAGTCGGAGATGTGATTTCATGTCTCATTTGGCCATTAAGTATATCGTGTCATCATCGTATTGACCTTGGAACTCAAAATACGAATTTGCATATTATGACGTCAGTATATTTATGGAAAATTGATTGTATCTCTGTAAATATTGATTGATTCTCCTCTTAATGGTGGTACCTTGTGGTTGAGGCAATTGCCTACAAGTTCACTACACATTATTTTTCATTTTGATGACGTCGTCATAGTGAAAATTGCGATTAAAGGTAACTTGACAGATTTTCTTCATTTGCGTGTTAAGCCTATGGGAGGTGCCAATTTAGTTCAAATCATGGATCTACATGACATTAATCTTTGAGCACTATCTAGCTTATTTGGGCTCTATGTTCTCCCAAATTTGGGTATGTGATAGCTGAGACTATGGGCTATAAAAGTTGTGTCTTTTGTTTTTTAATCAGATGTTGGGATCACGTCAAAATTTTCAATTGAAAGTTGAAATTGCAAATTTCTGTAGAACTTTGCGTAGTTAGTAATACGTTATTACCTATGGGTGACGTCACGATTTCTCTTTATCAGGTGGGCTGTATAATAATACAGATCACCTTATGTTTTCGTAAGAGCTTTTCTTGTTAGCACGATAACTTGAAAATGGCTCAATCAAATGCCTTGAAATTTGGCACACATATGTATAGCCATATGGAAAGAGCACAATAAGGTTTCCAACCTTGACCTTGACTGATGACGTAATCTAGGCGCCATTTTGTGAAAATCAACTCATGATCATATCTTCGTAACGGAAAGACATTTCTCATCCATATTTACCAGGATCAAGGTCAATATCGGTCCAGTCAATTTCAGGTCAAAAAACGCGCGCGTACGCCATTATTAACAATAGCATTTCATAAAGAAAATAAAGAAACGCGCACACGCAAATGCGCGCGCGTTTTCGTTTGTCACGGCCGAACGCAAAATAATTCCTCCTAGATTTTTTTTGACACAGTATTCCTCATGTTTTTCCGAACAATTTGATACCATGTTTATCTCTTTATGACCATTAATAAGGGAATGAGCGTCCGTTCAAGATAAATGTCCGTGCGCGCGAGCTCTTGTAATACATAGCATATATGGGCAACAACATGCCTATCCAAAACCCTTATGGCTCTTTGGGATGGACGGGAACCCTCAATTTTGTTTCATATTCGGATAGAGTATGAGTCGGAGATGTGATTTCATGTCTCATTTGGCCATTAAGTATATCGTGTCATCATCGTATTGACCTTGGAACTCAAAATACGAATTTGCATATTATGACGTCAGTATATTTATGGAAAATTGATTGTATCTCTGTAAATATTGATTGATTCTCCTCTTAATGGTGGTACCTTGTGGTTGAGGCAATTGCCTACAAGTTCACTACACATTATTTTTCATTTTGATGACGTCGTCATAGTGAAAATTGCGATTAAAGGTAACTTGACAGATTTTCTTCATTTGCGTGTTAAGCCTATGGGAGGTGCCAATTTAGTTCAAATCATGGATCTACATGACATTAATCTTTGAGCACTATCTAGCTTATTTGGGCTCTATGTTCTCCCAAATTTGGGTATGTGATAGCTGAGACTATGGGCTATAAAAGTTGTGTCTTTTGTTTTTTAATCAGATGTTGGGATCACGTCAAAATTTTCAATTGAAAGTTGAAATTGCAAATTTCTGTAGAACTTTGCGTAGTTAGTAATACGTTATTACCTATGGGTGACGTCACGATTTCTCTTTATCAGGTGGGCTGTATAATAATACAGATCACCTTATGTTTTCGTAAGAGCTTTTCTTGTTAGCACGATAACTTGAAAATGGCTCAATCAAATGCCTTGAAATTTGGCACACATATGTATAGCCATATGGAAAGAGCACAATAAGGTTTCCAACCTTGACCTTGACTGATGACGTAATCTAGGCGCCATTTTGTGAAAATCAACTCATGATCATATCTTCGTAACGGAAAGACATTTCTCATCCATATTTACCAGGATCAAGGTCAATATCGGTCCAGTCAATTTCAGGTCAAAAAACGCGCGCGTACGCCATTATTAACAATAGCATTTCATAAAGAAAATAAAGAAACGCGCACACGCAAATGCGCGCGCGTTTTCGTTTGTCACGGCCGAACGCAAAATAATTCCTCCTAGATTTTTTTTGACACAGTATTCCTCATGTTTTTCCGAACAATTTGATACCATGTTTATCTCTTTATGACCATTAATAAGGGAATGAGCGTCCGTTCAAGATAAATGTCCGTGCGCGCGAGCTCTTGTAATACATAGCATATATGGGCAACAACATGCCTATCCAAAACCCTTATGGCTCTTTGGGATGGACGGGAACCCTCAATTTTGTTTCATATTCGGATAGAGTATGAGTCGGAGATGTGATTTCATGTCTCATTTGGCCATTAAGTATATCGTGTCATCATCGTATTGACCTTGGAACTCAAAATACGAATTTGCATATTATGACGTCAGTATATTTATGGAAAATTGATTGTATCTCTGTAAATATTGATTGATTCTCCTCTTAATGGTGGTACCTTGTGGTTGAGGCAATTGCCTACAAGTTCACTACACATTATTTTTCATTTTGATGACGTCGTCATAGTGAAAATTGCGATTAAAGGTAACTTGACAGATTTTCTTCATTTGCGTGTTAAGCCTATGGGAGGTGCCAATTTAGTTCAAATCATGGATCTACATGACATTAATCTTTGAGCACTATCTAGCTTATTTGGGCTCTATGTTCTCCCAAATTTGGGTATGTGATAGCTGAGACTATGGGCTATAAAAGTTGTGTCTTTTGTTTTTTAATCAGATGTTGGGATCACGTCAAAATTTTCAATTGAAAGTTGAAATTGCAAATTTCTGTAGAACTTTGCGTAGTTAGTAATACGTTATTACCTATGGGTGACGTCACGATTTCTCTTTATCAGGTGGGCTGTATTATAATACAGATCACCTTATGTTTTCGTAAGAGCTTTTCTTGTTAGCACGATAACTTGAAAATGGCTCAATCAAATGCCTTGAAATTTGGCACACATATGTATAGCCATATGGAAAGAGCACAATAAGGTTTTCAACCTTGACCTTGACTGATGACGTAATCTAGGCGCCATTTTGTGAAAATCAACTCATGATCATATCTTCGTAACGGAAAGACATTTCTCATCCATATTTACCAGGATCAAGGTCAATATCGGTCCAGTCAATTTCAGGTCAAAAAACGCGCGCGTACGCCATTATTAACAATAGCATTTCATAAAGAAAATAAAGAAACGCGCACACGCAAATGCGCGCGCGTTTTCGTTTGTCACGGCCGAACGCAAAATAATTCCTCCTAGATTTTTTTTGACACAGTATTCCTCATGTTTTTCCGAACAATTTGATACCATGTTTATCTCTTTATGACCATTAATAAGGGAATGAGCGTCCGTTCAAGATAAATGTCCGTGCGCGCGAGCTCTTGTAATACATAGCATATATGGGCAACAACATGCCTATCCAAAACCCTTATGGCTCTTTGGGATGGACGGGAACCCTCAATTTTGTTTCATATTCGGATAGAGTATGAGTCGGAGATGTGATTTCATGTCTCATTTGGCCATTAAGTATATCGTGTCATCATCGTATTGACCTTGGAACTCAAAATACGAATTTGCATATTATGACGTCAGTATATTTATGGAAAATTGATTGTATCTCTGTAAATATTGATTGATTCTCCTCTTAATGGTGGTACCTTGTGGTTGAGGCAATTGCCTACAAGTTCACTACACATTATTTTTCATTTTGATGACGTCGTCATAGTGAAAATTGCGATTAAAGGTAACTTGACAGATTTTCTTCATTTGCGTGTTAAGCCTATGGGAGGTGCCAATTTAGTTCAAATCATGGATCTACATGACATTAATCTTTGAGCACTATCTAGCTTATTTGGGCTCTATGTTCTCCCAAATTTGGGTATGTGATAGCTGAGACTATGGGCTATAAAAGTTGTGTCTTTTGTTTTTTAATCAGATGTTGGGATCACGTCAAAATTTTCAATTGAAAGTTGAAATTGCAAATTTCTGTAGAACTTTGCGTAGTTAGTAATACGTTATTACCTATGGGTGACGTCACGATTTCTCTTTATCAGGTGGGCTGTATAATAATACAGATCACCTTATGTTTTCGTAAGAGCTTTTCTTGTTAGCACGATAACTTGAAAATGGCTCAATCAAATGCCTTGAAATTTGGCACACATATGTATAGCCATATGGAAAGAGCACAATAAGGTTTCCAACCTTGACCTTGACTGATGACGTAATCTAGGCGCCATTTTGTGAAAATCAACTCATGATCATATCTTCGTAACGGAAAGACATTTCTCATCCATATTTACCAGGATCAAGGTCAATATCGGTCCAGTCAATTTCAGGTCAAAAAACGCGCGCGTACGCCATTATTAACAATAGCATTTCATAAAGAAAATAAAGAAACGCGCACACGCAAATGCGCGCGCGTTTTCGTTTGTCACGGCCGAACGCAAAATAATTCCTCCTAGATTTTTTTTGACACAGTATTCCTCATGTTTTTCCGAACAATTTGATACCATGTTTATCTCTTTATGACCATTAATAAGGGAATGAGCGTCCGTTCAAGATAAATGTCCGTGCGCGCGAGCTCTTGTAATACATAGCATATATGGGCAACAACATGCCTATCCAAAACCCTTATGGCTCTTTGGGATGGACGGGAACCCTCAATTTTGTTTCATATTCGGATAGAGTATGAGTCGGAGATGTGATTTCATGTCTCATTTGGCCATTAAGTATATCGTGTCATCATCGTATTGACCTTGGAACTCAAAATACGAATTTGCATATTATGACGTCAGTATATTTATGGAAAATTGATTGTATCTCTGTAAATATTGATTGATTCTCCTCTTAATGGTGGTACCTTGTGGTTGAGGCAATTGCCTACAAGTTCACTACACATTATTTTTCATTTTGATGACGTCGTCATAGTGAAAATTGCGATTAAAGGTAACTTGACAGATTTTCTTCATTTGCGTGTTAAGCCTATGGGAGGTGCCAATTTAGTTCAAATCATGGATCTACATGACATTAATCTTTGAGCACTATCTAGCTTATTTGGGCTCTATGTTCTCCCAAATTTGGGTATGTGATAGCTGAGACTATGGGCTATAAAAGTTGTGTCTTTTGTTTTTTAATCAGATGTTGGGATCACGTCAAAATTTTCAATTGAAAGTTGAAATTGCAAATTTCTGTAGAACTTTGCGTAGTTAGTAATACGTTATTACCTATGGGTGACGTCACGATTTCTCTTTATCAGGTGGGCTGTATAATAATACAGATCACCTTATGTTTTCGTAAGAGCTTTTCTTGTTAGCACGATAACTTGAAAATGGCTCAATCAAATGCCTTGAAATTTGGCACACATATGTATAGCCATATGGAAAGAGCACAATAAGGTTTCCAACCTTGACCTTGACTGATGACGTAATCTAGGCGCCATTTTGTGAAAATCAACTCATGATCATATCTTCGTAACGGAAAGACATTTCTCATCCATATTTACCAGGATCAAGGTCAATATCGGTCCAGTCAATTTCAGGTCAAAAAACGCGCGCGTACGCCATTATTAACAATAGCATTTCATAAAGAAAATAAAGAAACGCGCACACGCAAATGCGCGCGCGTTTTCGTTTGTCACGGCCGAACGCAAAATAATTCCTCCTAGATTTTTTTTGACACAGTATTCCTCATGTTTTTCCGAACAATTTGATACCATGTTTATCTCTTTATGACCATTAATAAGGGAATGAGCGTCCGTTCAAGATAAATGTCCGTGCGCGCGAGCTCTTGTAATACATAGCATATATGGGCAACAACATGCCTATCCAAAACCCTTATGGCTCTTTGGGATGGACGGGAACCCTCAATTTTGTTTCATATTCGGATAGAGTATGAGTCGGAGATGTGATTTCATGTCTCATTTGGCCATTAAGTATATCGTGTCATCATCGTATTGACCTTGGAACTCAAAATACGAATTTGCATATTATGACGTCAGTATATTTATGGAAAATTGATTGTATCTCTGTAAATATTGATTGATTCTCCTCTTAATGGTGGTACCTTGTGGTTGAGGCAATTGCCTACAAGTTCACTACACATTATTTTTCATTTTGATGACGTCGTCATAGTGAAAATTGCGATTAAAGGTAACTTGACAGATTTTCTTCATTTGCGTGTTAAGCCTATGGGAGGTGCCAATTTAGTTCAAATCATGGATCTACATGACATTAATCTTTGAGCACTATCTAGCTTATTTGGGCTCTATGTTCTCCCAAATTTGGGTATGTGATAGCTGAGACTATGGGCTATAAAAGTTGTGTCTTTTGTTTTTTAATCAGATGTTGGGATCACGTCAAAATTTTCAATTGAAAGTTGAAATTGCAAATTTCTGTAGAACTTTGCGTAGTTAGTAATACGTTATTACCTATGGGTGACGTCACGATTTCTCTTTATCAGGTGGGCTGTATAATAATACAGATCACCTTATGTTTTCGTAAGAGCTTTTCTTGTTAGCACGATAACTTGAAAATGGCTCAATCAAATGCCTTGAAATTTGGCACACATATGTATAGCCATATGGAAAGAGCACAATAAGGTTCCAACCTTGACCTTGACTGATGACGTAATCTAGGCGCCATTTTGTGAAAATCAACTCATGATCATATCTTCGTAACGGAAAGACATTTCTCATCCATATTTACCAGGATCAAGGTCAATATCGGTCCAGTCAATTTCAGGTCAAAAAACGCGCGCGTACGCCATTATTAACAATAGCATTTCATAAAGAAAATAAAGAAACGCGCACACGCAAATGCGCGCGCGTTTTCGTTTGTCACGGCCGAACGCAAAATAATTCCTCCTAGATTTTTTTTGACACAGTATTCCTCATGTTTTTCCGAACAATTTGATACCATGTTTATCTCTTTATGACCATTAATAAGGGAATGAGCGTCCGTTCAAGATAAATGTCCGTGCGCGCGAGCTCTTGTAATACATAGCAATATATGGGCAACAACATGCCTATCCAAAACCCTTATGGCTCTTTGGGATGGACGGGAACCCTCAATTTTGTTTCATATTCGGATAGAGTATGAGTCGGAGATGTGATTTCATGTCTCATTTGGCCATTAAGTATATCGTGTCATCATCGTATTGACCTTGAGACTCAAAATACGAATTTGCATATTATGACGTCAGTATATTTATGGAAAAATTGATTGTATCTCTGTAAATATTGATTGATTCTCCTCTTAATGGTGGTACCTTGTGGTTGAGGCAATTGCCTACAAGTTCACTACACATTATTTTTCATTTTGATGACGTCGTCATAGTGAAAATTGCCGATTAAAGGTAACTTGACAGATTTTCTTCATTTGCGTGTTAAGCCTATGGGAGGTGCCAATTTAGTTCAAATCATGGATCTACATGACATTAATCTTTGAGCCCTATCTAGCTTATTTGGGCTCTATGTTCTCCCAAATTTGGGTATGTGATAGCTGAGACTATGGGCTATAAAAGTTGTGTCTTTTGTTTTTTAATCAGATGTTGGGATCACGTCAAAATTTTCAATTGAAAGTTGAAATTGCAAATTTCTGTAGAACTTTGCGTAGTTAGTAATACGTTATTACCTATGGGTTGACGTCACGATTTCTCTTTATCAGGTGGGCTGTATTATAATACAGATCACCTTATGTTTTCGTAGAGCTTTTCTTGTTAGCACGATAACTTGAAATGGCTCAATCAAATGCCTTGCAATTTGGCACACATATGTATAGCCATATGGAAAGAGCACAATAAGGTTTTCAACCTTGACCTTGACTGATGACGTAATCTAGGCGCCATTTTGTGAAAATCAACTCATGATCATATCTTCGTAACGGAAAGACATTTCTCATCCATATTTACCAGGATCAAGGTCAATATCGGTCCAGTCAATTTCAGGTCAAAAAAACGCGCGCGTACGCCATTATTAACAATAGCATTTCATAAGAAAATAAAGAAACGCGCACACGCAAATGCGCGCGCGTTTTCGTTTGTCACGGCCGAACGCAAAATAATTCCTCCTAGATTTTTTTGACACAGTATTCCTCATGTTTTTCCGAACAATTTGATACCATGTTTATCTCTTTATGACCATTAATAAGGGAATGAGCGTCCGTTCAAGATAAATGTCCCGCGCGCGAGCTCTTGTAATACATAGCATATATGGGCAACAACATGCCTATCCAAAACCCTTATGGCTCTTTGGGATGGACGGGAACCCTCAATTTTGTTTCATATTCGGATAGAGTATGAGTCGGAGATGTGATTTCATGTCTCATTTGGCCATTAAGTATATCGTGTCATCATCGTATTGACCTTGGAACTCAAAATACGAATTTGCATATTATGACGTCAGTATATTTATGGAAAATTGATTGTATCTCTGTAAATATTGATTGATTCTCCTCTTAATGGTGGTACTTGTGGTTGAGGCAATTGCCTACAAGTTCACTACACATTATTTTTCATTTTGATGACGTCGTCATAGTGAAAATTGCGATTAAAGGTAACTTGACAGATTTTCTTCATTTGCGTGTTAAGCCTATGGGAGGTGCCAATTTAGTTCAAATCATGGATCTACATGACATTAATCTTTGAGCACTATCTAGCTTATTTGGGCTCTATGTTCCTCCCAAATTTGGGTATGTGATAGCTGAGACTATGGGCTATAAAAGTTGTGTCTTTGTTTTTTAATCAGATGTTGGGATCACGTCAAAATTTTCAATTGAAAGTTGAAATTGCAAATTTCTGTAGAACTTTGCGTAGTTAGTAATACGTTATTACCTATGGGTGACGTCACGATTTCTCTTTATCAGGTGGGCTGTATAATAATACAGTATCACCTTATGTTTTCGTAAGAGCTTTTCTTGTTAGCACGATAACTTGAAAATGGCTCAATCAAATGCCTTGAAATTTGGCACACATATGTATAGCCATATGGAAAGAGCACAATAAGGTTTCCAAACCTTGACCTTGACTGATGACGTAATCTAGGCGCCATTTTGTGAAAATCAACTCATGATCATATCTTCGTAACGGAAAGACATTTCTCATCCATATTTACCAGGATCAAGGTCAATATTCGGTCCAGTCAATTTCAGGTCAAAAAACGCGCGCGTACGCCATTATTAACAATAGCATTTCATAAAGAAAATAAAGAAACGCGCACACGCAAATGCGCGCGCGTTTTCGTTTGTCACGGCCGAACGCAAAATAATTCCTCCTAGATTTTTTTTGACACAGTATTCCCTCATGTTTTTCCGAACAATTTGATACCATGTTTATCTCTTTATGACCATTAATAAGGGAATGAGCGTCCGTTCAAGATAAATGTCCGTGCGCGCGAGCTCTTGTAATACATAGCATATATGGGCAACAACATGCCTATCCAAAACCCTTATGGAATTTGGATGGACGGCCCTCATGTCAGAAATTTCATAATATGCGTGTTATGCCCATAGAAGGTGAATTTCGTTCACGTCATGAATCTACATGATATTGTTTTATAAGAATTTTAAAGCAGTATCTCGCTTCTTTTCTCTCTGTTTTGTCTCAAATTTTAGTTGACCAGCCACCTATACTTGTTCCAAACAAGTATTACATGTCTAGTTTATTATTATTTATTTATTTTTCTTATTTTGAACCACTTTTTTGTTAACAAGATAACTTTGAAATGGTTCAACCAAATATCTTAAATTTGGCACACATATGTATAGGCACATGGACAAACCAAGGTAACGTTTTCAACCTTGACCTTGACTGATGACGTCATCTAGGCGCCATTTTGTGAAATTTTCTGAAATCATCTCATGATCATATCTTCATAACCAAAGGTCATTTCTCATTCATATTTATCATGATTAAGTTCAATATCAGTCCGGTTAATTTCAGGTCAAAAAAACGCGCGCGTGCGCGTACGTCCGCGCGTCAGTGCGCGCGCAAAATTTTAAATGCTCAAAATCGTCTAAAATTTATTTTGCATACGTTTCAGGTCATATTAAGCATTTTATAAAAAATCGGGCGTACGAGCATGCGCGTGCGTTTTCGCGCGTAACACCATTACAAAACATAGAATCGCCATTTTTTTTTCTTTCATGATATTTCTCATATTTTTTCAAGGAATTTGATACCATGTTTATCTCTTTATGACCATTATTAACAAGATGAGCGTAAATTCAAGATAAATGTCAGTGCGCGCGAGGTCTTTTAATACATAGCATATATGGGCAAAAACATGCCTATACAAAATCCGTTATAGCTCTTTGGAATGCACCGGGATCCTCAATTTTTTTTCATATTTAGATAGAGTATGAGTTGGAAATATGATTCCATGTCTCATTTGGCCATTAAGTGTATCGCTACATCATCACAATGGCCTTGGAACTCAAAATACGAATTTGCATATTATGACGTCAGCATATTTATGTAAAATTGATTGTATCTCTGTAAATATTGATCAATTTTCTTCAAAATGTCGATATGTTGTAGCTATGACAATTCTCTACAAGCGCGGTAATAACCATTTTTCATTTTGATGACGTCATCATAGTGAAAATTTTGATTAAAGGCCTCATGTCAAAAACTTCATAATTTGCGTGTTATGCCTATAGAAGGTGAATTTAGTTCACGTTATGAATCTACATGATAATGTCTTTTAAGAATTTGTAAGCAGTATGTCGCTCATTTTTGCTCTATTTTGTCTCAAATGTTAGTTGACCAGCCCACCTATACTTGTTCCAAACAAGTATTATCAGGTGGGCTGTATCTAATACAGACCACCTTATATTTTTGTTAAAATTGCCTTTATTTATTTATTTATTATTTATCAGGTTGGCTGTATCTAATACAGACCACCTTATATTTTTGTTAAAATTGCCTTTATTTATTTATTTATTATTTATTATTTATTTATTTTTCTTAATTCTTGCCACTTTTTTGTTAGCACGATAACTTTGAAATGGTTCAATCAAATGCTTTGATATTTGACACACATATGTATAGGCATATGGACAAGACACGGTAAGGTTTTCAACCTTGACCTTGACTGATGACGTCATCTAGGCGCCATTTTGTGAAATTTTCTGAAAATCATCTCATGATCATATCTTCATAACCAAAAGGTATTTTTCATTCATATTTATCATGATTAAGGTTAATATCAGTCCGGTGAATTTCAGGTCAAAAAAACGCGCGCGTGCGCGTACGTCCGCGCGTCAGTGCGCGCGCAAAATTTTTAAATGCTCAAAATCGTCTCAAATTTATTTTGCATACGTTTCAGGTCATATTAAGCATTTTATAAAAAATCGCGCGTACGAGCATGCGCGCGCGTTTTCGCGCGTAACACCACTACAAAACATAGAATCGCCATTTTTTTTTCTTTCATGATATTTCTCATATTTTTTCAAGGAATTTGATACCATGTTTATCTCTTTATGACCATTATTAACAAGATGAGCGTAAATTAAAGATAAATGCCAGTGCGCGCGAGCTCTTGTAATACATAACATACATGGGCAAAAAAATAACTATACACAATCCATTATAGCTCTTTGGGATGCACCTAGACCCCAATTCTGTTTTAATATTTGAAAAGAGTATATGTCAGAAATATGATTTCATGTCTCATTTGGCCATGAAGTGTATCGTGACATCATCTTAATGGCCTTGGAACTCAAATTACGAATTTGCATATTATGACGTCAGCATATTTATGGAAAATTGATTGTATCTCTGTATATATTGATTGATTTTCTTCAAAATTTCAATATGTTGTAGCTAAGATAATTCTCTACAAGTTCAATAAAAACCGTTTTTCATTTTGATGACGTCATCAGAGTGAAAATTTTGATTGAAGGCCTCATGTCAGAAATTTCATAATTTGCGTGTTATGACTATAGAAGGTGAATTTCGTTCATGTAATGAATCTACATGATAGTGTTTTTTAAGAATTTTCAAGCAGCATCTCGCTTAATTTTGCTCTATTTTGTTTTCAAATTTAAGTTGACCAGCCCACCTATACTTGTTCCAAACAAGTATTATGTCTAGTTATTTATTTATTTTTCTTAATTCTTGCCACTTTTTTGTTAGCAAGATAACTTTGAAATGGTTCAATCAAATGCTTTGATATTTGACACACATATGTATAGGCATATGGACAAGACACGGTAAGGTTTTCAACCTTGACCTTGACTGATGACGTCATATAGGCGCCATTTTGTGAAATTTTCTGAAAATCATCTCATGATCATATCTTCATAACCAAAAGGTATTTTTCATTCATATTTATCATGATTAAGGTTAATATCAGTCCGGTTAATTTCAGGTCACAAAACGCGCGCGTGCGCGTACGTCCGCGCGTCAGTGCGCGCGCAAAATTTTTAAATGCTCAAAATCGTCTCAAATTTATTTTGCATACGTTTCAGGTCATATTAAGCATTTTATAAAAAATCGCGCGTACGAGCATGCGCGCGCGTTTTCGCGCGTAACACCACTACAAAACATAAAATCGCCATTTTTTTTCTTTCATGATATTTCTCATATTTTTTCAAGGAATTTGATACCATGTTTATCTCTTTATGACCATTATTAACAAGATGAGCGTAAATTAAAGATAAATGTCAGTGCGCGCGAGCTCTTGTAATACATAACATACATGGGCAAAAAAATGCCTATACATAATCCATTATAGCTCTTTGGGATGCACCTGGACCCCAATTCTGTTTTAATATTTGAAAAGAGTATATGTCAGAAATATGATTTCATGTCTAATTTGGCCATGAAGTGTATCGTGACATCATCTTAATAGCCTTGGAACTCAAAATACGAATTTGCATATTATGACGTCAGCATATTTATGGAAAATTGATTGTATCTCTGTATATATTGATTGATTTTCTTCAAAATTTCAATATGTTGTAGCTAAGATAATTCTCTACAAGTTCAATAATAATTCTTTTTCATTTTGATGACGTCATCAGAGTGAAAATTTTGATTGAAGGCCTCATGTCAGAAATTTCATAATTTGCGTGTTATGACTATAGAAGGTGAATTTCGTTCACGTAATGAATCTACATGATAGTGTTTTTTAAGAATTTTCAAGCAGTATTCGCTTAATTTTGCTCTATTTTGTTTTCAAATTTAAGTTGACCAGCCCACCTATACTTGTTCCAAACAAGTATTATATGTCTAGTTTATTATTTATCAGGTGGGCTGTATCTAATACAGACCACCTTATATTTTTGTTAAAATTGCCTTTATTTATTTATTTATTATTTATTATTTATTTATTTTTCTTAATTCTTGCCACTTTTTTGTTAGCAAGATAACTTTGAAATGGTTCAATCAAATGCTTTGATATTTGACACACATATGTATAGGCATATGGACAAGACACGGTAAGGTTTTCAACCTTGACCTTGACTGATGACGTCATATAGGCGCCATTTTGTGAAATTTTCTGAAAATCATCTCATGATCATATCTTCATAACCAAAAGGTATTTTTCATTCATATTTATCATGATTAAGGTTAATATCAGTCCGGTTAATTTCAGGTCACAAAACGCGCGCGTGCGCGTACGTCCGCGCGTCAGTGCGCGCGCAAAATTTTTAAATGCTCAAAATCGTCTCAAATTTATTTTGCATACGTTTCAGGTCATATTAAGCATTTTATAAAAAATCGCGCGTACGAGCATGCGCGCGCGTTTTCGCGCGTAACACCACTACAAAACATAAAATCGCCATTTTTTTTCTTTCATGATATTTCTCATATTTTTTCAAGGAATTTGATACCATGTTTATCTCTTTATGACCATTATTAACAAGATGAGCGTAAATTAAAGATAAATGTCAGTGCGCGCGAGCTCTTGTAATACATAACATACATGGGCAAAAAAATGCCTATACATAATCCATTATAGCTCTTTGGGATGCACCTGGACCCCAATTCTGTTTTAATATTTGAAAAGAGTATATGTCAGAAATATGATTTCATGTCTAATTTGGCCATGAAGTGTATCGTGACATCATCTTAATAGCCTTGGAACTCAAAATACGAATTTGCATATTATGACGTCAGCATATTTATGGAAAATTGATTGTATCTCTGTATATATTGATTGATTTTCTTCAAAATTTCAATATGTTGTAGCTAAGATAATTCTCTACAAGTTCAATAATAACCCTTTTTCATTTTGATGACGTCATCAGAGTGAAAATTTTGATTGAAGGCCTCATGTCAGAAATTTCATAATTTGCGTGTTATGACTATAGAAGGTGAATTTCGTTCACGTAATGAATCTACATGATAGTGTTTTTTAAGAATTTTCAAGCAGTATTCGCTTAATTTTGCTCTATTTTGTTTTCAAATTTAAGTTGACCAGCCCACCTATACTTGTTCCAAACAAGTATTATATGTCTAGTTATTTATTTATTTTTCTTAATTCTTGCCACTTTTTTGTTAGCAAGATAACTTTGAAATGGTTCAATCAAATGCTTTGATATTTGACACACATATGTATAGGCATATGGACAAGACACGGTAAGGTTTTCAACCTTGACCTTGACTGATGACGTCATCTAGGCGCCATTTTGTGAAATTTTCTGAAAATCATCTCATGATCATATCTTCATAACCAAAAGGTATTTTTCATTCATATTTATCATGATTAAGGTTAATATCAGTCCGGTTAATTTCAGGTCAAAAAACGCGCGCGTGCGCGTACGTCCGCGCGTCAGTGCGCGCGCAAAATTTTTAAATGCTCAAAATCGTCTTAAATTTATTTTGCATACGTTTCAGGTCATATTAAGCATTTTATAAAAAATCGTGCGTACGAGCATGCGCGCGCGTTTTCGCGCGTAACACCATTAAAAAACATAGAATCGCCATTTTTTTTTTCTTTCATGATATTTCTCATATTTTTTCAAGGAATTTGATACCATGTTTATCTCTTTATGACCATTATTAACAAGATGAGCGTAAATTAAAGATAAATGTCAGTGCGCGCGAGCTCTTGTAATACATAGCATACATGGGCAAAAACATGCCTATACAAAATCCGTTATAGCTCTTTGGAATGCACCGGGATCCTCAATTTTTTTTCATATTAAGATAGAGTATGAGTCGGAAATATGATTCCATGTCTCATTTGGCCATGAAGTGTATCGTGACATCATCACAATGGCCTTGGAACTCAAAATACGAATTTGCATATTATGACGTCAGCATATTTATGTAAAATTGATTGTATCTCTGTAAATATTGATCAATTTTCTTCAAAATTTCGATATGTTGTAGCTAAGACAATTCTCTACAAGCGCAATAATAACCATTTTTCATTTTGATGACGTCATCAGAGTGAAAATTTTGATTAAAGGCCTCATGTCAAAAACTACATAATTTGCGTGTTATGCCTATAGAAGGTGAATTTAGTTCACGTTATGAATCTACTTGATAGTGTTTTTTAAGAATTTGTAAGCAGTATGTCGCTTATTTTTGCTCTATTTTGTCTCAAATGTTAGTTGACCAGCCCACCTATACTTGTTCCAAACAAGTATTATATGTCTAGTTTATTTTTCTTATTTTGAACCACTTTTTTGTTAGCAAGATAACTTGACAATGGCTCAATCAAATAACTTGAAATTTGGCACACATATGTATAGGCATATGAACAAAGCAAGGTAAGGTTTTAAACCTTGACCTTGACTGATGACGTCATCTAGGCGCCATTTTGTGAAATTTTCTAAAAATAAACTCTTGATCATATCTTTATAACCAAAGGTTATTTCTCATTCATATTTATCATGATCAAGGTCAATATCAGTCCGGTCAATTTCAGGTAAAAAAACGCGCGCATGCGCGTACGTCCGCGCGTCAATGCGCGCGCAAAATTTTTAAATGCTCAAAATCGTCTCAAATTTTTTTTGCATACGTTTCAGGTCATTTTAAGCATTTTATAAAAAATCGCGCGTAAGAGCATGCGCGCGCGTTTTCGCGCGTAACACCATTAAAAAACATAGAATCGCCATTTTTTTTTCTTTCATGATATTTCTCATATTTTTTCAAGGAATTTGATTCCATGTTTATCTCTTTATGACCATTATTAACAAGATGAGCGTAAATTCAAGATAAATGTCAGTGCGCGCGAGGTCTTTTAATACATAGCATATATGGGCAAAAACATGCCTATACAAAATCCGTTATAGCTCTTTGGAATGCACCGGGATCCTCAATTTTTTTTCATATTAAGATAGAGTATGAGTCGGAAATATGATTCCATGTCTCATTTGGCCATTAAGTATATCGTGACATCATCACAATGGCCTTGGAACTCAAAATACGAATTTGCATATTATGACGTCAGCATATTTATGTAAAATTTATTGTATCTCTGTAAATATTGATCAATTTTCTTTAAAATTTCGATATGTTGTAGCTAAGACAATTCTCTACAGGCGCAGTAATAACCTCTTTTCATTTTGATGACGTCATCATAGTGAAAATTTTGATTAAAGGCCTCATGTAAAAAACTTCATAATTTGCGTGTTATGCCTATAGAAGTTGAATTTAGTTCACGTTATGAATCTACATGATATTGTTTTTTAAGAATTTGTAAGCAGTATGTCGCTTATTTTTGCTCTATTTTGTCTCAAATTTTAGTTGACCAGCCCACCTATACTTGTTCCAAACAAGTATTATATGTCTAGTTTCTAATTCGATTTCAGTGATTTACAAATGTTGTGAAATTACATAATTTTTAGTAAATTATACTGTTTTATGAGTTTGTTGGAAAATGACGAATTCCCAAATTTACAGTCAGGCGAGAAGTATGCTTATTTAGAGGTCTACATGTCAAGGCTCGCGGCACGACGGGGCTCGGGTCCCCCCCCCCCCCCCCCCACTATTTTGAAAAAGTATATTCAAGAGAAGTAGGGAGAAAGTAAGAAAAATAATTGATGAAGTCTCAAAATATGATCAACTGACCGTAATTAAATGACTAAAACCCCTGACTTTTCGGAGGCTTCACCCCCCTTGACCCCACCAAGGGCCGTAAGGCGTGCCCCTGAATGCTTATCTGACCGTTATAAAATGCCTAAAAATGCCTGAGTTTCCGGGGTATCAAAATATGCTCATCTGAACGTAATGAATGCCCCGATAGCCCCTGAGTTTCCTGGGGCTCAGCCCCTGGACCCCACGCCAATTAGTGACCTACCCGTTTCATTAATAAGGTATCAAAATATGCTCATCTGAATGTAATGAATGCCCATTGCCCCTGAGCTTCCGGGGGCTCCGCCCCTAGACTCGACACCAATTTATGTTCCGCGAACCTTGACGTGCAGACCTCAAAATAAACATATTTCTCGCCTGACTGTAACTTTCGGAATTCGTCATTTTCCAACAAACTCATAAAACAGTATAATTTACTAAAAAATTATGTCATTTTACAACATTTGTAAATCACTGAAATCGAATTAGAAATGAACCACTTAAGGGGGAGGCTGCCCCCTTCGAATTAGTACGCCAGTGGTGTCTAGTAGCGTATCTGGCGCTTGGTCTCGTTTGGGGGAGGCGAGATGAGCGCAAAACCATACCTTTTCCCCCTTTTCTTTTCCTCTTACTCTTTATTTTCTTTTCCTCTCTCTCTCGCTCTCTCTCTTTTGCTGAGGGGGGAGGGGGGGTGACAAGGGCCTTTCGCCCCCGATCCACACCTTGATGGCGGGAAAAATCGCAACTGATCTCCCCTACCTTTCTTCTTCCTCTTTTTTTTCTTTCCCTTTCTCATCTCTTTCCCTTCCCCTTCCCTTCCTTCTCTCTTTTTAAAGTTTGCTGGGGGAGGGAAAGGCCTTTCGATCACCCCCTACCCGAACCACATGTTGTTGGCTGGATTAATTGCATCTGACCCCTCCCTTTCTTTTCACCTTTTTCTTTTCTTCTTTCCCTTTTTGTTCCCTTTAGCTCTCCTCTTTCCTTTTCCCTTCCTACTCTCTTTTTTGTGTCCCCCCCCCTGAGGATCAACACATTGTTGGCGAGAAAATCGTAACTGATATCCTCCTTCATTACTTTTCTTATTCCTTTCCCCCCTTCTCTTTGACTCCTCTTCTCCTTTTTTATTTCGCTTTCCTTCCTTCTCTCTTTTTTGGGGGGAGGGGGGGAGGGGGAGGGGGGGAGGGGGGCAACAGCCTCGGAGGCAAGGCCCTCAGTCGCCCCCCCCCGCTGATCTCTTTTTTTCTCTCTTTTCTTTTCTTCTTCCTCTCCTTTCTTTCCTTTCTCTCCTCTTTCCCCTTCCCTTCTGTTCCTTCTCTCTCTAGCTCTCTCTCTCTCTCTCTCTCTCTTTTTGGCGGGGGAGGGGGAGACCCCTTCGGCCCTCCCCCTGGATCCGTGCCTGGCCGTGGATGTGTCCCCCATCCAATATGTACTGACCTGAGCAGTTTTGTAATAGCGAACAGGCCCCGTACGTACTGAGCTGAGCAGCTTTGTAACAGCGGACTTGATTGGTTGCCTTAAAAATCAATTTACGAGCGTACTGCGCATCCGTCTGGAAAAGGGCACACGTGTGCTAACAAACTAGCAGGCGTGTGTTATCGCACCTTGCACACGTCTGCTAAATAACAGGCGGTGATTGGTCAATTTAGCAGACGTGTGCCGCGTTCCATACGTCTGGGGCACGTGAATAAAGTCACCAACGGCTTTCCATAAGTGGGAGCCCTGCTTATTAACACGCCATGTATAGACCATACACCCAAAATGCTGTAGGGTGTTCTTAAATAGGGACTTTTAGAATGAGTGGACGAGAACACGACGTACGCCGACTGATCATGCGTGTCAACGTACTCAACTGCCCATGTTGACTACAATTAGAAATCATTTAGATTGCACTCGACGATATACATGTATGCAGGAAGTAACACTATGAATTACATGACAGACAAAGAAAGAGGACAAAATATACAGTTCCTCATTCTACCCTCAACAATAGGCCATTTTCTTAATGTAACAAAATTTAATGCATAGGTCTTTGTGAAGTGCCTCAATACAAATTATTTCATTCACCTGATAAGAATAGTAGTATTTCAATAGTCAGAATGCAACTGCATATATTAAGTGTTGCTAGGAGCTATTGACTGTTTCAATTAAACGTGCGTGGTGGAACTATACGCTTCGTAGTGTACGTAAGTGGACGAATGTCGGTTACATAAAATGCCTATCAGGGCCTCGCCTGACATGCTCCACGTTCAGAAGGACTACTTTTCGTGCATGAATGCATATCCTTCTGGATTAGATAATAATAATCAATTTCATTTAAAAAAAACATTAAAACAAATATGAGAAAATATCATAATTTCAATACGATACATGTGACATTACCGAACAATGTATGCATAGATAATCAAGATACTACTTTGTCCTTAGAGTAGGTATACCAGACACATGTGACAATTAAAGTAATTAGGCTTTTGGGTCTAACCACTGACCTCTATCAGTGGGTCTGACACGTATGCATCAATTATTAAACACACCCAAAATGCTGTAGGGTGTTCTTAAAGGGCCCATGACATCTAAATCCATGTGTATTCCTGTTGGTGTGCAATCCTGCATACATCTCATATTTTGATATGTATACTTCTGAATTTGTTTCATAGATTTTTTAATATTTTTTTTGAAATATTTGTTTTTGTAAACTTGCTAAGCTTCACCCCCAAAACCTCCAGATCTCATTCCCCTTGTGACATCATCTGTCAGTCATCAGTGAGCTAACTTGAGAAAGTGGCATATTACTTTGCCAAAGTTGACCACCTACTACCACAAACAATAGCAACATATACGTTGCTATGTCAGACATGTCAGACTAAACTAATATTCTAGAATAGACAATGGTATGTAATTTCCCCCAGCTTAGCATACGATCATAATAGAATTGCATGCTTCCATACATATGTACAATACATCATCATTGCCTTTGTCTTCCTGGTGATGCTACAGCATGTCTGACATAGCAAGCTGCATGTAGCTATTGTATTACGTATTGTAACAGGTGGTCGACTTCGGCAAAGATACATATAAATTTCCTGAGTTAGCTCATTGATGACTGACAGATGATGTCACAAGGGGAATGAGATGTGGAGGTTTTTGGAGTGGAGCTTAGCAAGTTTTAAAAACAAATATTTCAAAAAATATTAAAAAATCTATGAAACAAATTCAGAAGTTTACATATCAAAATATAAGATGTAGGCAGGACTGCACACCAACAGGAATACAGGCGCGTACGCAGGGGAGGGGGGTGTTTGGGTGGTTACCCCCCCCCCCCCCCCTTGGTATTGTTATGTGTATAAACCCCCCTAAACCCTCCCCTTTGGTTTTTTTTTTTTTTTTTTTAATATTCCCATGGCTGACCTACCCCCATCCCCAAAGAAGCAGTCCTCTTACCCTCCCCCACCCCCCCCCCCCGCCTATTCAGCGACCGGCTGAGTCGTTGCGATTTTTTTGGGGACCAACAACAAAACAAAAAAAAAGTGTTCTCTTACCCCCCCCCCCCCCCCCCCCCCCCCCCCCCCCCGCTTATTCAGCGGCTGGCTGAGTCGATGAGAAATTTTCGGCCCGATTTAAAAATGTTAAAACCCCCCCTTGACAAAATCCTGCGTACGTGCCTGGTCGCTACAATAGGGACTTTTAGAATGAGTGAACGAGAACACGACGAACGCCGACTGATCATGCGTGTCAACGTACTTAACTGCCCATGTTGGCTACAATTAGAAATATTTTAGATTGCACTCGACGATATGCATGCAGGAAGTAACACAATAAACATCACGGACAAAGAAAGAGGACATTCCTCATTATACCCTCAACAAAAGAACATCCCTTCACTGCTAATATGTAAATATGTGTAGAACAGGTGCATGTGACACCTGTTCTACACATTTCAGCATGTAAAGGCGCTTTATAAATCTCAATATGTATGTATGTATTGCATGTACTAGATTTAGGAAAATCAAGGTTGACGCATTCTCGATCGCCGACTGAGACCACGTGACGCAGGCGCAGTGCCTTAAAATGACGTCACACGTTGCAGTCAAAGCTCTTGACGTGCATTTCTAAAAGTCCCTAATAAAGATAACTTCTCTGGTCATTGACCCGTGCCGCTGATGGGCAGTGATATGTTACGCCCCAAAAAACAAATCCATGGAAAACCTTTTATAAAGGTGAATAATCTTCCTACATGCATGGTTGGGCATAGCATGTATGGCTACCAAAGGGATACCTAGTGTGGAGTATATATGCAGCCAAAACTGAGGTGTTCGCCATAAAGGCCGGTCAGGCACGTCAAAGTATATAGGAGTCTATTTTGCCCGTGGTGGTTCTTACGCCAGATTTTGGTCTATTCCTTCAGTTTTGTCTTGTCATTTCAGTTTCCACAATGTGCGAGGCGATCGCAAAGCATGACTTTAATGGGCGGGAGGAAAGCGAATTGTCTTTCAAGAAAAACAGCAGCTTGAAAGTAAGTGAAATACCGTGATCTCGATAACGTTCGGTACGGTCACCATTCGTTGTTGTTTTGGCTTGATAAAACTTTGTTTTCTTCTTCAGTGTTTATCTCATTTCTTTGTTGTAGATATACTGAATATTTGTTGTTTTCCTCTTGTATTTATTCGGTTATAAAATACATTTAACAACAAATAATTCAAACAAAAGTATACATTCACTTTACAATCATATTAAATCAAGGAGTATACTGTTAATATACTGAATATAATTTGCTCCATTTTGTGTTTTTTGTCATAACCGACTATCAAACACTCACACAATAAGGGCGGTTATTTGTTTGAATTCAATTAAATTATAGAGTGGGTTTTTTGTTGTTGGTTTCTTTGTACATACATGTAGATCGTTACAACCGAACACGAGGGCTGGTATAAGGCTGAACAGGATGGCAATGACGGCTTGATACCAGCAAATTACGTCGAATTAAAACCTAATGGGTGAGTACAAATTCAGCCACAGGGAGAAAAAAAACACGGCTAGCATTTAATATTTAAACCCCATTGAGAGAAAAGAAAAGGCCTGAGACACGTGACTTACCACCCCTTAGCTCTGAAAACAAAACGTTGGGTTTGTAGTTGGCTCGCTCTGTGCACATTAGTTTTTCCTTAAAGGTACTATGTCTTATTTGCAGCCAACATCAAATTCTGTAGAACTTTGCAGGAATTATCAATATGACACATAATTATGTCCTATCTGTGAAATTAAAAAAACCGTTTGCAGTGTACTAGTATTAGAATAAGCCAGTTCATAGATACAATCTGCGCATGGGCAGATAAAGGTCATTTGTACCAAAATGGTAAAACCCACAGAGATGAATACTGGATATGCGCTCATGAAAGTTATGTAACATTATTCATTTATGCACCAACGGTACATTCTATGATACGCAGGTGGAAGTTCTTTTCAAGAGGTCAAATTCTTTACCAAAATGGTAAAACCCACAGAGATGAATACTGGATATGCGCTCATGAAAGTAATGTAACATTATTAATTTATGCACCAACGGTACATTCTATGATACGCAGGTGAAAGTTCTTTTCAAGAGGTCAAATAAAAGGTATTCATGAAGCACATCTAGGACTTTGGCAGTTATTATTCTAAGATGCTCAAAGTGGAACTTCTCCATGTGTAAAAGATCTGTGGATATGTGGGGTCATTTGTACCATGTGCTATCTGTAAACTCCCTTGTTATGCAAGAAAATACGTTTACTTTCTAGACTTCACTGTCGGACATTATTGAGTGACTGCCTTAATTTTTTTTCTCGTAATAATGAAGATATATAATATGGCTTGTAAATGGTAAAATCATGAGCATTTGTCTACTTCAATAACCAACTTCTTGTAAAGGCCAACATTAAACTGATTGAGTCAATCAGCACAAAACGTACGACCATTCGGTACACGGCCTGTTTGAAAATCAGACTATTTACTAAAAGGACTGTCATCCCTGAAGTCGATTCGACAACTAACGGTCGTCAGTTACCCACAAAAGCCCTTTCGTATTGAGGGAACTTCTAAATTAGTATTATCTTTCAAATGCCGTTGGAATTTAACGTTTTCATTTTTTGGCCTGCAAATGGAACATAGTACCTTTAGCGCGTTAACGGTACATACCGTTCGGTGCGTGAGTTCTGGGGTCATTTTCATTGAGCTGCTAAGCACAACAATTTGCTTTGCATGAAATTTTTTCCTTAATAAAAACAGGATTACCAACCAAATTTCCGTGTGTTGTGTATTGCTTGTTACTGGTATTTAGTTGTTGTTTGCATATCGCGAAAATTTGCTGATAACATTTGTTAACACGCAATTATTAGAGATTTATATGCGAAATTGCCCCCCCCCCCCTTTACCCCCTGGTACAACTTCTTTTGTCAGTAGAATACAACTTGAGTTCCGTTTGCATGCTGACTAAATTTTGACAATAAATATTCGTAGACTCCTGATCCTAGTGCAATGCAGAAGCTTTCATTAACACATCGAAAACAGTCGTTGTATTGGGTTCTGGTCATGGGGACTAGCATTAGCTCTTTCTTTTTTATACTGGAAACATAATTATTGACAACATTCCATCAATACACTGCAGTGATCACCGTGTCAATTCGAATGACCAACGACCCAACTTTGACTAGCTCGGTGGTTGAGTAGTAAGACATTTCCATTTGTGAGCTTCAAGTCATTGGTTCGAATCCCATTGGAGCAAGTGTGGGTAAACTCATTTGCTGCAACGAGTTTATTCTTTTTGTCTAAAGTTTTATGCGGTTAAAGGTTACACGACAAGGGGCCGAAGAACTACTGAAGAATGACAGGGACGGCGCATTTCTCATCCGGGAAAGTGAAAGTTCCCCGGGCGACTATACTCTATCCGTCAAGTGAGTTGTAACACTAACAAAACTTGTTATATGTAAAAGTACAAATCACTTAAATTTGTGTTCACGGTTACAGTCTGAGCATGAGCAGATAAAGGTAATTGCAGAACAAATTTTGAAATACACGGAGACGAAATACTGGATACGCGTGGATACGTGCTCATGAAAGTTATGTAATCATTATTCGTTCATGCACAAACAGTGGACTCCAAGATACACAGGTGGAAGTATTCTTTGAAAAGGGGAGACAAAGGCTATTTATATAGCACTTCCATCGCTGTAGCAGTGATTATTTCAAAATGTACATAGTAGGACCTCTTCGGCCCGAATTCACAAAGCAAGGTTTGAGCTCAGACCAAGGTTTGAGGTCAAACCTCCTTTTGTTTCCCCAAACCTCCTTTTGTTATTTACAAACCTGGTTTGTAAATAACAAAAGGAGGTTTGGCGAAACAAAAGGAGGTTTGAGCTCAAACCCGGTCTGAGCTCAAACCTTGCTTTGTGAATTCGGGCCTATATGTTTGAAGATCTGTTTATATTCGGGGTCATTGTAGTAATGTGCTAACCGTGAACTGGTCTATGACATACGATTTTAGGTGGCATGGGTGGCTATAGTGCGCGTATTACACGTGCTTGCCTCTCATCACTGTGGCTCTGGTTCGATTCCCAGCTCGGACCGTACGTTAGTGCGTTAGTTTTGTCCTGTGCCACCGGGATCTCCGGTTTTACTCCCTTCGCAAAATCTAACACTTTCGATATCTGGCCTAACTGTAATCCGTGGTCATAGTTATACACGAGTCGTATTGCTATATAGCTGCCCAACGGTGCATTAATTACTTAAGGCATTGTTTAACAATGTTTCCAGTTAAAAAAAAAAATCTGAGATGCATGGTCATATCACCATATATCACAGACACTGATAACACGTAGTTTTCAGACGGTGTCTGTGATATGGTTTATTTGAGGCCCCCGAAATATTGCGCTTAAAAATGGTCAAGAAGTGCTTCAAAAAAGTAAAAATCCTTGAGTGACCGGTTTTTACCATACTTGTTTTCCCCAATAGACTGTAGTGTTATCAAAGCTGTTTAAAACTGTTGGGGGAAAACGGTTTCTGAAATTTCGAATTCCAATCTTTGATATCTTGATAATATCAAACCTGTGATTGGCTTGTAAAATTCATAGGATTCATTTTTCACCTAAATGTTTATAATTACGATTGCAGCATGAACTAAATCAAGGATTTTGTTTAGAATCAGAGGCAAAGTTAACTAATACCTTGAAAGCTTGACATGCCTTCGACTCGAACACGTTGTAGCTAGCTGCGTCCGAGTCCTTCTTATATAGCTGGATGATTAGCCCTTAAAATGATGTGGGAGAACAGCATATGAATCAGTTCGCAAATACAAAAGAAACATAGAGTATTTTGCCTTATATCAATTTCGGTCCATCATCTTATACTTCCTCCTACAGGTTTGGGGATGGTGTGCAGCATTTCAAGGTCTTGAGAGACGGGGCTGGCAAGTACTTCCTCTGGGTCGTCAAATTCAATTCTCTGAATCAATTGGTAGACTACCACAGAACCTCATCTGTAAGCCGCTCCCAAACTATATATCTCAAAGACAGAAAGGTATAAATACCACTGTTTTTATTAGGGCGCTTTCGCAAACGCGACGGAAGCAAAGACGACGGGAGAATATACGGCGATACAGCTCCTCCGTCGTATTTAGGGAACGAACGCTATCATGGCCGCGTACGGTCGTGAAAATAAACAAGACGGAGAAAATTCTGGTTCGCGCATGCGCCGATTTTTTTGTTTCGATCGTGTTACCGTCGTCTTTCCCTTCCGTCGCATTTGCGAAAGCGCCCTAATAACATTCGAACCCCACCGTTAATATAGAGGTCATTGGGACTATGCAGATTACCTACATTATAACAGGAACCTTGTATTTTCAGGAATGAAAACAATGATGAACAGTGAATTTGAACCTAACATTTTCCTTGTTTAAAAACGTTGTGTGCTCTCTTATCTAGGTTCGACCGTATTTCCTCTTCGCAATTCTAGATGAGATTGAGTTTTATTTCTTGGGGGCCCCTAACCCTATACAATACTTTCGGATCTGTATTGAAATCCCGTTCACTGAATTGCATAGCAGTTTAGCATGGCTCCCCCCCCCCCCCCGGGCCTCGGCGAAAAAATCCAGGGGTGCTGAGCAAAGCAGTCTTCAGCAACGTACTGACCAACAAAAAAACAGTGGAAGGAGATACATTTTTAGATTTTTTCCTTCTTTTTCTTCAAACATATGGGTGATTTATTTATACCTCCATCTTTTTTCTTTCTTCATTTCTCTCACCCCCCCCCCCCCCCCCCCCCTCCATGCCTAAAAGTTTACCTGATCTCTTGCTCAGGTTAAGGTGTATTCGATCCCCCGCCTCTATGCGAAATAGACCCACAAGTTGGGCTTTTTTGTGAATTAAATCACTAGCGAGTTGTAAGCGACACGTCCCAAATACTAGATCTCCAGCAATATTGTATTGCTACAATCTGTCCCGGGTTTAGGCCACGAGGACGATCGTAAAAACAAAATCATTCTCGGGATCACAAAATATTAGATGTAATGAGTGCGCGTGCAGATGTGGTGGTCCGCTGCATCCAAAGACGCCGTAATTACAGCGCCCTCTTTTGCCCTCTTTCGACGGAGAATATTAAGGCTGGTTGAAATTGATTCGTATATAATTATGAACATGGGCACTTGCAGTTATGACATCAACCTCATTCCATTCTTTTGTTTTCAGTCTGAATCTATCCATGTAGTGCTAGCCTTGTATGATTTTACTGCTGGGGAAGAAGGCGAACTCTCATTCACAAAGGGAGACAAAATTGAGGTTATCAACAAAACTGACCCCAACTGGTGGACCGGCAAACTGGTGGCGACCGAAGCGAAGGGCCTGTTTCCCAGCACATATATCAAAGAGATCACAGAATAAACGGTAGCAACATATGAGATCAGATTTCGGAGTAAAGAGTTCCATACAAGGACAATAATTGACACCCTATGCACAAACCCTACGATACTGCTCTAAACAATTTGGTGTTTTCTAAGTAAATACTTCGATGTTTCACTGCTAAATTCTACTTCTTAGGATATGTAATTGCTTTACATGGCTTGTATGTCTCTATAGGGAAAATAAGCGTTATCCGTGTATGGAACTCTTCCCATATCATTTTTTTGTTTCTATGTAAACTATATCATGCCTGTTCTCGTTTGGCCCAAATGGTTGAAATAAACTGTACTTCATTAGAAAACTTTGTAAGTTGGCCATTTTAGAGTGCCTCGCACAAGTGTATGGAATAATTTAAATGTTAGAGGGCTAGTTGAGTTCTGTTTTCAGCTCGCAAATGCCTTCAAAGTGCATGGTTATTGCTCCTTATTCTTATCTATGACATTTCTAGTGCCCTTTTAGCACCTAAAATTGCTAAGAAGGTAGTTTTAGACCCCAAAATGTGTGAAATTTAGCCAATACGATCATACCAATTCAGCTCCACTTTCAAAGAAATGTGGTGACCGTTAATTAATTAATTAATTAATAATAACAATACATGAACCGGCTGGTTTTGCGCAATATAATCAACACGAAAGAGCCAACAAAAAAGCCAACATCGGTATTGGCTGAAATACAACGTAAAAGGCGCTATTTTTCAACGGCTTTCAACGGCTGGTTCAAATTATCTAATATTTGTGGTGGTACACGAGTATTAAAAATCGTTATATTTATGGATATTTTAGCCATCTCTGAACTGATTTTGATCAAACAAAGATGATTTTGTCATTTTTTTTTAGTGTAGCGCCCTCTGCAACAGAACTCAACTATGCCTTTAAGGCCATCCGTTAATGTCGGTGATTAGACGTGATCTTCTTGATTTTATGTCTTGTGGGAGTACATTCCATTCCTTCAATCCCTTACTGCTAAGGGATTGAAGACCAATTGTAGTTGGAAGAAAAAAAGGAATATAAAGATTATTACTTTGACGGGTGTTATATTGGTGTAAATCGGAATTGAATATTAAGTGCTTATCTTTAGACTGTGGAATTATGTTATTTAATGAAGAGTAGATATGAAATGAGTGTTTTTAGAGTATTACCAAATGATAAATAGGTAATATTTCAACAACAAAAGAAAAATGGTGCAGATGATGAGCGAAAATCTGAATTTGTTATAATTAGAACAGCTTTCTTTTGAAATAGTTCAATCTTTGACCAATGAGTCTTATATGTATTTTCCTCATTTATTTATACACAAACCTATGAATCGGGACCTGCATAATACAAGCTTTGCTTTTCAGTAGATCCCCCACTTTATTGATTGATTTATATGATTGTATTTTCTGTTATAACTATTATCATGTACATTATGTTTTCTATATTGTATGTTTAGTTATAATAATTACCATTGTTCATTATGTTCAATTATGTTATTTTTGATAAAGTGAAATAAATGGACTTGAAACTTGAAACTGCAGTATTTAATGTAAGATAAGATGAGAGTATTATTTTACATGAGCAAAATATTTTTAGGTAATATATACTTAAGCCTAGATATATTCCAACATTCTTTGATATTGTATTAAAAAGTTGAGATGTATGTCCGTTCAGTTTAAATATTCATTACAATTTATACCAAGAAATTTAACATCACTTAGTCTTTTTATAGTTATGTTAACTCTATGTACATCATGTAAGTTATCAGGAATACTCTTGTTTCTTGTTTTAAACATAACATAATTGTTTTTTTGAAAAATTTAAGGATAATTTATTACATTGAAACAAACTATTTAACTTTTTTAACTCAATATTTATGGATTCAATAACAATGATGTGTTATAGATTTATGAGGAATTACTGCACAGGTATCATCAGCCAACAATGACAATTTTATTATTTTATACTATTATTTGAGTTTATACTATCATTGATATAAAGAAGGAACAGGATGGGGCCTAACACTGATCCTTGGGGTACACCACAGCTATTTAACTGTGTAGATGATTTGACACCATTGATCACCACATATTGTGTTCTATTAGTCAAATAATTTTTAAACCAATTAAATGCATTGCCTCTTTACCATACAAATAAAGTTTCTGTAAACGTGTTTCGTGATCAATGGAGTCAAATGCTTTAGGGTATGTTTATGCTCAACTTTTCTGGCCAGAATCAGGCACCTGTTACACGTTTAGTTCACACCAGTGGCGTACCTGGGGTACTCCGTCAGGGGGGCAAGCGACCGAAACAAACAAAAAAGACAATGCTAATTTTCACTTCTGGCGAGCGAGCGAGCGAGCAAAAAAAATAATCTTTCAGTAACGTTTGGTATAGTGAACTGGTATTGTTGCAAGTCGGGGGTGGGAACATTCACTTGTTAGCGACGTTAATTTCATTTTTTGCAAACGAGCGTAGCGAGCAAGAAAAAAATCACTTCTTTTTTAATAATTGCCACTTAAACTTGGTTCAATTTTCCCATGCAGGGCGCGGGAACAATATTGTGTTTAGGGTGATTTTATACCCATTTTAGCTAGCGAGCGAAAATACATCTTTCTCTCAATGAATTGCTCTATAAAATTTGTTTCATTGTTGCAGGTCGGGGGCGGGCACAATCGTGTTAAAGGCAATGTCAATCCCATTTTGGCGGGCAGGCTACCCCCTACATTTCTCTTTTTAATGATATTGTAGCAAGTCAGTGGTGGGCACATAATTCCACGAGCTAGCGAGCGTAGCGAGCGAGCGAAAAAAAATCATTTGGGTTCATTGTTCCATGTCAGGGACGTGATTATTAAAAGCGATGTTATTTCTATTTTTGCGAGCGAGCGTAGCGAGCGAGCAAAATTTTTGTAATGATAATTGGTTCATAATTGGTGGGGCACCTGTGGAAATACTCAACTAAATAGAATTTTACTATTGCAAAAGAAAGCAATACGAATCATTTGTCACACCAATTTTCGCGCTCATACTAATGAACTCTTTCACGCAAATAATGTTTTGAAGATTCATGACTTATTTTCCTATAACTTGGGTATATTTATGTCTACACTAGAAAAAAATGAATTGCCACAAGTTCTCTCAAATATGTGTAACACAAATACTGAATTTCATAGTTACCCCACGAGAATAGCAAAATGTTATCACCTACCAAAGCCAAGAACGCAATTTTCCAGCAGGATTTTCACTTTCACTGGCCTAAAATATTGGAATGCCCTTCCTGGCACATTACAAGAAAAGCCCTCATTAATTGGTTTCAAAAATGCCCTCAAGCACTTTTCGTGCAAACGAATCAGAATATAAGTAGTTCCCCTCTCCCTCTCTGTCTCTTTCTTTGTCTCCCTCAACCCCCTCTCTCTGTCTTCTTGTTGTCTTCCTGCACGTCTTCCCCCTTTTCTGTTTTCTACTCTCTCATTCTTATATTCTTCATTTATCATCATGATCTTGTCATTATCTTGTCATTCTGCTAATGATTCTGATTTGTTTTTGTCTCGTTAATTTTTGTTTTTTCTATTGTCAGCCATGTTTTTTTTTATTCCGTAATTTTTCTTCAAAGTTAAGTTATAAATGTATAAAGTATAATTATTATTGTGCGAACCTACATCTAACAAGCTTTGCTTTCAAGTAGGTTAGTTTTTTTCATTTCTTGTAATTAAATCATTTTGCATTACAATGACTAAAAAACAATGTCAAAGATATTTCAATGCTTATTTCTGTTATACCATTACGTTTATTATTGTTTTGTTATTGTTTATATTATGTGAAAAAGAAATGGAAAATAAATTCGCTTTGTATAGAGCTAATATTATTATATTATTATAAATTTCAGGTTTTTTTGTTGCAGGTCAGGGCTTACACAATCATGTCTAAGGTGATGTTAATTCCGTTTTGGCGAGCACGAGCACACCAAAACTTCTTTGAATAACGTTTGGTACATAATTATTAACTGGTTGTTGCAGGTTGGGGCGGGCACGTTAGCGATGTCAATTCCATTTTGGCGAGCGAGCATAGCGAGCAAGCAAAAAAAATAAATTGTCTTTTAATAGAAATTAATAAATAAACTTGTTTTTATTGGTGCAGGTCGGGATGGACGCATTCGCGTTTAACGCGATTCAATTCCTTTTTGGCGAGAGGGCGAAAAAACTCTTCCATTTTTAATGATATTGTTGCAGGTCAAGGGTGGGCACAATTGTTTCCAAAGCAATGTCTATTCATTTTATTCGCGAGCGAGCGTAGCGAGCGAGAAAAATGAATTAGTCTCTTTTTAGTAACATTTGGTACATACATTGTGTGTTAATGTTGCCATGGTTTCAGGTCGGGGCAGGCACAATTGTATTCTAGGCAATGCTAATCCTTTTCTCTTTTCAGGGGGACGAGCAAGTGAAAACATTTAATGCAAAATAGGCTAGCAAGCAGTTCGCGCCAGCGAAGAGTTTCGAATTTGTTATATCACTTATATTTTCCTATTTTCATTTGTCTTAATTTTTCAGGGCCGTATGCGAATATTTTTCTGGTGGGGAGGGGGAAAGATGCGTTAAAATTTTTCGAAGAAACTCAAAAGCGAAAGGAGTGAAGGGAGTTCGAGCGACCGAACTGGTCATGAGGGTACTTTTGCATTTTCAAAAGTAGAATTGAAGGATTTGGTATAGGCCTACACTACATTTTCAGGAAAAAAACTGTACGTTTTCAAAATATCTGGGGTCAACTGCCCCCCTTCCCCCCGGTGCGTACGACCATGGTCTTTTTTTTTTTAATTTCCCCATTTTTTTCCTTTCCTTTTCTTTTCCCTTTTTCTTCCTTTTCCCTTCTTCTTCCTTTTTTCTTTCCTTTTCCTTTTTTCTCTTTCTTTCCTTTTTTTCTTCCCTTTTCCTTTTTTCCTTTTCTTTCCTTTTTTTCTTTTCTTTCCCCTTTTTCTTTTTTCCCCTCGAGCCCGTCAGGGGGGGCACTCTGCCCCCCCTGCCCCCCCCCCCATAGGTACGCCAGTGGTTCACACTACAGTTGCGTCCTTTCTCATTTTTGTAGAATCACCGAAAAACGGCGACCACGTTCGCCGATCGTAAACTCACAAAGAGATGCGTTTACGATTTTTAAACGCGTTTAAATGGGGTCAAAGCACTGACCTCTCGTGGGTCTACGTAGCATGCGCAGTGCAAGACCACCCAGGGAGAATTGCCTGGAGGAGCCAGAGAAGTGAGCATAAACAGTACACCGTGGAACTGAGATTACGATGAGCGTTTACGATGAACGTTTCACATCGCTCAATCTGCCTTCAAAATTGAGCTTATGCCTGCACTATACTTACCGTGTTCAATATTCTTTAAAATATGTTGAAATTAATTTAAAAGTGGACTATCAGTTGAATGTAGTTTTCTAAAACCATATTGTCCACTTATCAAAATATTATGTAGTTGTAAAAATGGATAAAGTCTCTTTATGAATATTTTTTCCAGTAACTTTGCAAAGATTGATCTTATTGTTATAGGTCTGTAATTAGTCATTTCATTTGTATTACCTTTATTTAATATAATGATAACTTTAGATACTTTCAGTTAGTCAGGTATGAATCCATAATAAAGGGACTAAATATCCCCGACATCCTGGATAAAAATATGGAACAGATTCCGTGTTATAGCGGTAATTATCCAAACTGAATGTATGTACCAAGCTCCGAACATCGTTTAATTATATAATGTGACTTAATCAATGCCACGCCCCCAAAAATGTAAAGTCGTCTATATAGACGCAACACAATTCAAGTCAAGCTATAAAAAAAAACTCATGTATTGAGATAACTATTTTATAACATCACTATTCTATAATTGCACTAATAGCAAAGTAAAGATCAATATCATGTTCAATTATCTCTACATGCCTATATAAAAGCTGCACCACGAGCAGGCTATATTGACTGTTTCAATTAAACGTGCGTGGTGGAACTACCGGCTTCGTAGTGTACGTAAGTGGACGAATGTCGGTTACATAAAATGCCTATCAGGGCCTCGCCTGACATGCTCCGCGTCCATAAGGACTACTTTTCGTGCATGAATGCATATCCTTCTGGATTAGATAATAATAATCAATTTCATTTAAAAAAAAACATTAAAACAAATATGAGAAAATATCATAATTTCAATACGATACATTTGACATTACCTACGAACAATTTATGCATAGATAATCAAGGTACTACTTTGTCCTTAAAGTAATTAGGCTTTTGGGTCTAACCACTGGCCTCTATCAGTGGGTCTGACACGTATGCATAAATTACTAAACACATCCAAAATGCTGTAGGGTGTTCTTAAATGAAAAATTAAGTGTTAAAAAGGTCAAAATGAGTTTGGTCACTACAATATAGCCATTGACCCGTGCCGCTGATGGGCAGTGATATATGTTACGCCCCCCCCCCCCCCCAAAAAAAAAAAAAAAAAAATCCAAGGAAAACCTTTTATAAAGCTGAATAATCTTCCTGCTTGCATATTCATATTCATATTCATATTTATTTCATTTCCAACAGAAAGGTAAACAAAGATATTACATTTAATTTCATACATAATTCATTTTTTCAAGAAACTATACAAATAAACTTTGCACAAAATAAAATTATTACAAGAATTTCTTAATTTCTGAGGAAATGGGGGGGATCCACTAAAAAGCAGTGCTTGTAGGTTGTGGATCCCCCAGAAAAAAAAATATATAAATGTTTCAAATTTTGCCTACGAAGACTTAGAAAACACAAGACAATATTTCAAAACAACATACAATTTACAAACACGAAACGAACAAGGAGAAGTAAAACAGATAAGAAGGAAAGGGGAAAAGGGGGAAGGAAGAAGAAGAAGAAGAAGAAGCAGGACAATCATGACTGGAAAAAGTAAGTTATAATGTTAATTTTGGGAAGGTAAGATCATAAGACCAAATATATATTAAATTAATCGAGCAGATGATGAAGACCTAAATGAAAAATGAAGATGATTACCAACTGTTATCAGATTATTCTTGTATATTACTATAAGATTTGAGCAAAAATGTTTTTAGATTTTTCTTGAAAGAATTTAGGGATGGACTATTTTTAATACTTTCACTTAGAGAATTCCAAAATCTAGGACCATCATACATAAAAGACTTCTTCGCTAATATAGTTCTAAAGAGTGGTAGGTGAAACTCGTTTGACTGTCTAGTTGGGTAATCATGAAATGACCGATTTAGGGGGAACATGGCATCAAATATATGTGGAAGGGTCTTTTTTGAATATTTATACATAAATTGTCCTAGGTGAAGTAGATACAGGTCATTTGTTTTTAATAGTCTGCCATTAACGAATAACGGGTCTGTGTGTGAGAGTGGAGCAGAATGGTAAATAATACGAAGAGACTTCTTTTGTAATAATAACAGTCTATTTAATAGAGTTTGCTGCGTGTTGCCCCAAGTAAGTATTCCATAATTCAGGTATGGTAAAATTAAAGATGAATAAAGCATGAGTAGGGATGATGTCGGAAAATGAAATTTAAGTTTATTTATTATGCCAATATTCCGTGAAATGATCTTACATGTATTATCTATATGGTATTTCCACGAAAGTTTGTTATCAACAGTAATGCCTACAAATTTAATGAATGAAACAACTTCCAAGGGGGTATCGTCAAAAATTATATTCTTGGGCAGTGTGTCAATAGAATTACTAAATAACATATATTTGTTTTTTTGGAGGTTAAGGGATAGTTTGTTTGCTTTTATCCATTGGGTGACTTTTTCAAGTTCAGAATTTACAACATTGACTAGGGAATTTGGATTTCTATGGGAATAAAATAAATTAGAATCGTCTGCAAAAAGTATAAATGAAAGGACATCGGATGATTTACAAAAGTCATTAATATAAATAATAAACAATAAAGGGCCTAACAAACTTCCCTGCGGTACTCCACAATTTACGTTTTGCATATTGGAAGCATGATCATTCAAGAATACATATTGTCGTCTATTGGATAAGTAACTCCTAAACCACTCCAAGGCCTTCCCACGCACCCCATAATGAGAAAGTTTGAATAATAAGATGTCATGATTGATGGTGTCGAAGGCCTTGGAGAAGTCCAGGAAGATGCCAACTAGGTGCGAAGAATTGTCTAAAGCATGCGCTACTTTGTCAATAAAATTCAATAAGGCATGTTCTGTATTATGTTTTTCTCTAAATCCAAACTGAAAGTTGGAAAAAATACTATGAGTTTTTAAAAAGTAAACAGTTCTACGATAAACAATTTTTTCTAGAATTTTCGACAAGGAGGATAATAAAGAGATTGGTCGATAATTACTGACATTCAACTTATCACCTTTTTTGTACAGGGGTATGACTTTTGCGATTTTCATATTATCTGGGACTTGTCCATTAAGTAACGATAGATTAAGAATGTGTACTAAAGGATTTACAATTGAAGATATTACACCTTTTAGAATAAAATTATTAATGTCGTCATAGCCGGGACTCTTTTTGTTATTCAAATTAGATACAATATCAATGATATCTTCTTTAACTATAGGAGTGAGAAAAATAGTATTGGGGTTGGGTGTGCCTAGGTAATCAGAGAAATGTTTGGCTGAAGGAGGAATCCCTTCAGCCAAGTTTGTCCCTATAGAGGAAAAAAAGTTGTTGAAAGTATTGGCTATGTTTTCAGGATCTTCGACAATATCATCATTATACCTAATTTTAGTTATATCTGATTTGTTATTGGATAAATTCATTGCTTGTTTTAAAATCTTCCATGTGTTTTGAATATCATTCTTATATAAAGTTAACTGGTTCGTAAAGTAGTTTTTTTTTGCTAATCGTATTGTTTTAGTTAAAGTATTTTTATAACTGGTGTATCTAGCTTTTGCCTGTTCAGTACCTTTCATTTTACATTTATAGTATAAGTTATTTTTTCTGTTAATTGAACGTAAAAGTGATTTAGAAATCCATGGAAGTCTCGGTGATTTTTTGTAGGTAGTTCCTTTGTCTTTAACTTTAGGAATGTGAATATCTAATTGATCATGAAATATGTTAAGGAAATTATTAAAAGATACATTTACGTCATTATTATCGTAAACACACGACCAGTCAGCAGAGTCTAAAGATGCGTCAAGAATGGCAATATTTTCATGGTTAGGTCTGCGTCTTGATGGTCTGTGATGATTCACTAATGAGTGCTTAAGGGTAAAATGTGACATAATAGGAAAATGATCCGTTATATCAGATATAATTACAGAAGAGTCTGGGGTAGGAAGAGTATTGCAAAAAACATTATCAATAAGGGTGGCGGAGTGATTTGCCATACGGGTGGGTTTCGATATTAAAGGCAAAAACGAGGCAGTCAAAAATATTTCAAGAAATTCATGGGATATATTGTTGTTATTATGCTTTAAAATATCAATATTAAAATCTCCCATTATGAAAACATCTTTATTTATAAAAAAGTGAATTCTTTAGTAAATCTGTAAGGTACACTATGAAATCATTTAAATTTGAACTTGGAGGTCTATACATAATACCCATGATTATATTTTTAGTATCCGGAACATTGATTTCGATAAAAAGAGACTCCAGTGTTTCGTTCATTACATTAATTTCATTTAGAATTGAATAGTCGTAACTGTGTGAAACGAAAAATGCAACACCCCCGCCGGGTCTATTTTTTCTATTATTGACAACAAGATCATAACCATCTAATGCAAATGGTAGGTTTGATTCACTGGATAACCAGGTTTCCGTAAGTCCTATTATGGAAAATGACTGTTTGGATTGGTTATCTAATAGTAATAACAATTCTTCAAAGTGTTTATTTAAGCTTCTAATGTTTAAATGCAAAAGAGAAAATGTGTCTATAGCAAATTCCTTAAGGAGGTTTTTAAATTGGGACTCGGTTACATATTCAGATGAAGGGCTTTGAATTTGGTCATGATCAGGGAAAAAATCTAAAACTTCAGTCGATGAGTTTATATTATTTGCTACAAACTGGTTATACGCTACATTAGTTGAAGAATAATCATTAGCGAGATTCGTTGATGAAGGGTTAAGTGAATGAAAAAGGTCATCATCATTTGAAGAATAGAATGGCATATAAACTGGGCCATTGAAGTACAGTCAAGATCTCAATATAACATTGCATTTTCGGTTTTGGGTTTGTAGCACAGGGGCGGATCCAGCTTTTTATAAAGGGGGGGTTGGGGTGGTATGCGAGGGAGCGTAGCGACCGAGTCCAAGCGAGCGGAGCGAGCGAGGGGGGAGGGTGTGGGAGGGGGGTGTCCCCCCTCCCACAGTAGGGAAATTTTTTGAAAATCTGTGTGTGAAAATGGCGTTTTCTTGCGATAAGATTTTAAAAAATGGTCCCCGGATTTTTTTTTGGGGGGGGTTGCAACCCCCCCAACCCCCCCCCCCCCCCTAGATCCGCCACTGTAGCAATAAGCAAGCAATTGGGCGATAGAAGCGTCCTGCATGGATACACAGAAAAAAAGTTTTACATGTGGACAAGTACAGATACATAAACACGTGAATACAGAGAACAGAACAATGACAACATACAACAGAGAAGGGGTTGCAAGAAGGACTTGACACAAAGAGAGAAAGAAAAGATACATGTAGGTACAAGGAGAGACTACATTCCACAGAAGTCCTCGTAGGCAGAGCGAACGAACGAGCCAATGAACAATAACAAGGGCTTTCATCGAAAGGGTGCGGTGCGGCGCGGCGCGGTGTGGTGTGCTCAACGCACCCATTCGATAAAAGAGGGGGGGGCTTTTCTCGAAAGGGTGCGTTGAGAGCGGAGTACCGTTTTAACACACCCTTTCGATAAAAGAGGGGGGGGGCTTTTCTCGAAAGGGTGCGTCGACTAGTCTTTCGCATCAGTCGTTTAAATGAGGATCTCGGACAAAAGGTAATAGTTGCCAATTTAAGTATATCGAAAATGTATTAAATAAAATGGAATGGTCTTGATTACAGAGTGGTCTCTTTCGTTATTACTATGTTGATGGGGGAGACAGAGAGAAGGAAAAAAGGGAAAGGGAAAGGGAAGATAAAAGGAAAGAATAAGAAGAAAAGAGGGAAACTGGGGGGGGGGCGAAGGGCTCTTGCCTCCTCACCCCCCCCCCCCCCCGCCAAAAAATAAATAAGAGAGAGAGAGAGAGAAGGGAAAGGGAAAGAAAATATAAAAGGAAAGAAAGAAGAGGAAGAAGAAAAGAGGGAAACGGGGGAAGGGCGAAAGGCTCTTACCTCCCCCCCCCCCCCCCGCCAAAAAAATAAATAAGAGGGAGAGAGAGAGAGAGAGAGAGAAGGGAAAGGGAAAGAAAGAAGAATAATAAGAAGGAAAGGGGGAAACGGGGGAAGGGCGAAGGGCTCTAATTGCCTCCTCCCTCCCCACCCCCCGCCAAAAAATAAATAAGAGATAGAGAGAGAAGGGAAAGGGAAAGAAAATATAAAAGGAAAGAAAGAAGAGGAAGAAGAAGAAGAAAAGAGGTAAACGGGGGCGAAGGGCTCTTGCATCCCCCCGCCAAAAAATAAATAAGAGAGAGAAGGGAAAGGGACAGGTAACGAGAAGATAAAAGGAAAGAAAGAAGAGGAAGAAGAAGGAAACGGGGGCGAAGGGCTCTTGCCTCCTCCCCCCCCCCCCCGCCAAAAAAATAAATAAGAGAGAGAGAGAAGGTAAAGGGAAAGAAAATATAAAAGGAAAGAAAGAAGAGGAAGAAGGAAAGAGAGAAATGGGGGAAGGGCGAAAGGCTCTTAGCCCCCCCCCCCCGCCAAAAAAAAAATAAGAGAGAGAGAGAGAGAGAAGGGAAAGGGAAAGAAAGAAGAGGAGTAAGAAGGAAAGAGGGAAACGGGGGAAGGGCGAAGGGCTCTTGCCTCCTCCCCCCTTCCAAAAATAAATAAGAGAGAGAGAGAGAGAGAAGGGAAAGAAAATATAAAAGGAAAGAAAGAAGAGGAATAGGGAAGGAAAGAGGGAAACTGGGGGAGGGGGCGAAGGGCTCTTGCCTCCTCACCCCCCCCCCCCCGCCAAAAAATAAATAAGAGAGAGAGAGAGAAGGGAAAGGGAAAGGGAAAGAAAATATAAAAGGAAAGAAAGAAGAAGAAGAAGGAAAAAGGGAAACGGGGGAAGGGCAAAGGCTCTTACCTCCCCCCCCCCCCCCTCCCGCCAAAAAAATAAATAAGAGAGGGAGAGAGAAGGGAGAGGGAAAGAAAATATAAAAGGAAAGAAAGAAGAGGAAAAAGAATAAGAAAAGAGGGAAACGGGGGCGAAGGGCTCTTGCCTCCTCCCTCCCCCCCCCCCCCCCGCCAAAAAATAAATAAGAGAGAGAGAGAGAAGGAAAGGGAAAGAGAAGATAAAATGAAAGAAAGAAGAGGAAGAATAGGAAAAGAGGGAAACGGGGGCAAAGGGCTCTTGCCTCCTCCCTCCCCCCCCCCGCCAAAAAATAAATAAGAGAGAGAGAGAGAAGGAAAGGGAAAGATAAGATAAAATGAAAGAAAGAAGAGGAAGAAGAAGAAAAGAGGGAAACGGGGGCAAAGGGCTCTTGCCTCCTTTCTTTTCTTTCTTTTCCTTTCTTTCCTATTCTCCCTCTTTTTCGTTTTCCTCTTTCTTTCTTCTCTTTTCTTTCCTTTCTTTTCTTTTTTCTTTTTTCTTTTCTTTTTCTTTTTTTCTTTTCTTTCCCTTTTCCTCTCTTTTTCCCCTCCCCCTTTTCTCATTTTTCCCGACGGCAGCGCAATTTTACCGACAATATCCTGACAGGTGGGGGGGTGTCGCACCCCACACCCCCCTTTGGAGACGCCCCTGCCTACGCCACTGTTGGCGACCACAAGGCTATCAATACAAATTAAGACATATTAATGAAGATTCTTTTTTAATGTTGCAGAGAGATAAGTATTTTCTCTATGAACTTGTTTAATGGACAATAAATAATATTAAAAACATGAATACTATAGCGGTATAATGATGAGAGAGATGATTTAAGTCAAACTTTTGTTCAATGTGATTGGAGTAGACTTGAGGGTGGGGGGGGGGAGGTGTCCCCCCCCCCCCCTAAGATCTCGGCCGTTTCACAGCCGATCGCCGCGAAAATGAATATTTATGGTAATTTATGCAAACAAGGTCAGAGAATTCACATTTTACCCATAAATCATATATTATTCATATTCAGCGTTCTTTTTCACTACATATATTCGTTAGAATAATAATACGACAACAAAGTTGGAAGAGCCAGTTTATCCCTATGTTATCTCTTGTTTTGATAATTTGTATTTATGTATTATATTATTTTTGTTGTTTTATTCATTTCTAACCAAAATTCAACTATTTTGACCTAAAATCAAACACATTAACTTGAAACAAGACCAAATAACCAATGTTTTCTCTTTTTAAAAGAATAAATGGTATTTCCATATGTTTGGTACATAAATCACAAAAATGAGCGATTTTAGGGCTGACATGCAAAAACAAAAGGTCACGTGACTCCGCAACTATACGTCCGATTTTCAACAAAAAAATGTTTCACAAGATTGCGTAAGACTCGAAAGAAAAAAGTCATGAAGAAAAACTTTATATCTGCCGCGGTTCCGGAGTAGTCGCGAAATTACTAGAGAGCACTAATCTTTTTTGGAGCCCTCGAAAATTTGAAAATCGTACCCCCCCCCCTTGAACGCCGGGGGGGGGGCTATCTCCCAAAAACGGTAAAATTAACGTGTTTTCTTTTTTTTTTACACGTTTTTTCACAGGGCGGAGCCTCAGAAGCTCAGGGGTATTAAACATCGAAATTAACGTCGGATGAGCATAATTTTATACCTTATTTGTGACAGTGGCAGGACACAATTTGGTGTTGTGTCCAGGGGGCGGAGCCCCCAGAAGCTCAGGAGTTTGTACATTAAATTATTATTATTTTATACCTTATTTGTGACACAGGGGTCACGAATTGGCGTGGGGTCCAGGGGGTGGAGCCTCCGGAAGCTCAGGAGTTTTGGGCAATAAATAACGGTCAGATGAGCATATTTTGTATATCTATTTGTGACACTGGCAGGACACAAATTGGTGTTGGATCCAAGGGGCGGAGCCCCAAGAAGGTGAGGGGTTTTATACATCAAATTATCGTCAGATGAGCATATTTATATATCTATTTGTGACACTGGCAGAACACAAATTCTT